>JANAVB010005796.1:22781974-22901292 GCA_029216955.1 Iris pallida
TATATATATATATATATATATATATACATATATATATATATATATATATATATATATATATATATATATATATATATATATATATATATACTTGCATATAGTACCAACTCTTAGTTAGAAACTCTAACTCTTACCTATGTGACTTACCATACCCCTTACTCAAAGACACACATACATACTCTAGTCGAACTCACATCTGAACCGCTCCTTATACTCATATATCTGATAATATATGATGGGGATTGACTATAAGTGAATGTGGGCTAACACTATGTAATGGGGACTGAAACTATGTCAACATGTGGAATGAACACTAGTGGCAATGAAATTGGAAGCTAAGCAAAATGAATGACAAGGAACTGAACCCAAGTAGTGTCCTTTCCAACTCATCTGCTGACAGGCCTGCTATGTTAAAACCAGGCCAAGCCAATTTGTTGTTGCCTGAATGGCCTGCACTAGCCATGTCACTACCCTTACTGTCTCTATCACTCTCTAACCTCAGTCGCACACTCAAACATATGTGCACTCAAAGTACAAACCCCAGCTCAAAACAATAACCTAGGCCCTCTACAACTGATACTCAGTAAAATCATCTCAGGAAAACCTGAGATGATATCTAAACTCAGATATCCAGAGACTCAACTATCAACTGAACCTCAGCTATAAACAAATATATATAAATACCCCTAACAAATCTCAGTTTCATGCATTCAAATAGAAGATGAAAAGAACTGAGAAAACAGGGAACTACATAACCTGAGAATAGGGTATTCAAAACCTATTTGCTTTGAAAACCAAATCAAACACAACATTAATAAAACTGGGAATCAACATAACATCAACATAAACACTGGGAGTGATTACAACATCAATATCATTCGAAATATTATAAAACCAAATCGAAATCTATTCTCAAATATCCCAAAATTTGGAACAACACAGTTCATGTTAATTTCGAAACTCAAGCATTCAAATTTGAATAAAAATTTAGAAAACATAGTGTACAGAGGTATGGGCATACCCCATGTGTCCAGTAGAGCTAAATGTGTCCAATAAATATGACACAAAGTGTCCAAAACCTAAAATGAAAATAATGTCAGAAAACAGTAAAAATAAGTCATCATCCTTGCGTGTCGGTTCATCGTGGACTCGACACAGAGCTCGATGTGTGTCAAGCTCGTGCACACGTGTAGAGAGAATATAGGGCTAGGTTCATGTCACCCTGCACAGTGTCTTGGTTGTGTCGTATCCTTGTTTGAGTCGTGTATCAGTGCCGAGTTTCGTGTGCGTGCACAGTGAGCACGAGACAGTACAATATCAGTGCGCGGACGATTTCATAGTGCATACTGAACGAGGACCCATGAAATTTTATGGACATGATGTCAATGGGTGCCTCCACATGTCCTGGTGCCATGTCGTATCTGCTAGGACACCCGAGCAGCAGGGGAGCCGTACGAGCCTCGTGCGGTGTCTCGTACATAAGGTGCGTATCCAATTCAAACATAAAAACTAACTCAAATCGTGCCCAGTCTTAGGGTTCTAGAATCCCCACATGTAGGGTTACAAAAATGTGTAATTAGTTTGAAAAGTTACTAAAATAATTTTCTATGTGGCATTTCACAAAATACTTATTCAAAAACACTGATACGTGTTCGATACGGACATGAAATGGACACGAATTCCTAGCAAACTTGGGCTGCACCCAGGGGAACCCTAAATGGATGCATCTATGTAAAGAAATCAGGAATTCATTAAGGTTTGTAGGGTTTTACCTATTGAGAGTTCAAACTCAATGTTAAGAGCCTAGAATTGATGTCTTCCTCGATTTGCTATGGTTCAAATGTCCTCAAACCTTGCTAGCAAGCCTCCACAAGTCTCCTCTAGTCTTGGGGATGTAGATGCAATTATTTTGACTCAATTTGGATTAAATGGGAGAATTTTAGGGAAGAACAAATTATGGTTCTTTCTAGGTATTTAAAAAGAGACAAGAGCTTTTAAGTGTCATACTTATAGGAGGGAGGGCTTGTATGGCTGGCCAAACTAAGGAAATTGGGGTTTTGCAATAGCTAGATGTGTGGCTAAGGTTCTTCCACCCAATTTGAAGTCCTCTTATTTGTTCAATTAGTCCTAAGGCTTCTTTTTACAAATATCTCAAAGAGAAAATAACCTACTTAGGAATATCTAGATATTACTAACCTTGGCACTTAGTAGGAGTGTTCTAACCATGATTCTAACCTCAAGAGTAATCTAGATTAGGTAAGCTTCTAGGTTAGTCTCTAACAATTCAATTAGCACAATATTAATTAATCAAAATTCATTTTTATTAATAAGTCAAAATGACCAAAATACCCTTAGGCTAAAAGGTAGTAATATGACATTCTAATCACATAACTAGGATCTCTTGGTCATGGTTAGTCTCTAGGCTTAGCAAAATTAGGGTTTAACTTGTTAACCATCAAAATCACAATTCAATGTTTTAACTAGTTTTAAATTGATTAAAAATTACCAAAATTCATAATATGATTTAAATACCATTATTAAATGATTATAATTATAAAAATTCAAAATTACCCTCATTTATGAAAAGTGGGTTTTACAATTGGGCAGGGGACCGATGCCGGCCATGGAGGAAACGGGATAATAGCCGAGCTGAGTATGCAGCAAATGGTAGTTCGGGGACTTGCATCGGAGATCGCTACTTGTGTTGCAAGGATCCAGTTCACCAGGCTATGTCCAAAATGGCTTATTAATGCTAGAGACCGATGGGTAATACACCTAATATAAATTATTATTAACAAACAAAGAAGGTGATTGTAAGTTTTGTGTAAACATGGCACGAGTGGTGTTGATAAGATATGTGTGCACCGTTTACACCATGGTTTAAAATCCTAAGACTTGGCCATAGCAAGGACCCATGCTTCGGTACGAGCTATGGCATCGAGTGTTATGTCCTCGATATAGAGTTGCATAAGTAAGTATTGAGTTGTTTCGAGTTAAGTCTAAAGGGTCGTAGGGAAAGTTTGGTGAAGTTACGTTGAGTTGCAGGGCACGACCTCGATATATGAGGCACGGCCGCATTATCACAATACAAGTATAGGCAAGACTAAGTGAGAAGGCACTGCCTCAGAGATATTGAAGCATGAATCGAGTTCATCGCATGATCGAGTCTTCGCATCCAAGAGTTTAGCACAAAAGACAAGTATGAGTTGGTGCATTGATATTGTAAGCACAAGAATGGTCTAGAGGCAAGGGTAAGGAAATTATCGGTGCGATAGCACGGTGACGGTCTAAAGACAATAAATAGGCCGAGAGTTTGTCCTAAAACTGATCCTAAGGCAAGAGTAGAAAGACAATCATAAAGGGAGTATGTTACACAAAAGTAAATAAACATGTCGGTTTTGTATGGGTGGGCGAGGAGCTCATCCCACCAGTACAATTGAGTACTGACACCCATATAGTTTTTATGTGCAGGCACATGTAGAAGCTCGCAGTGCGGAGCTCGCTTGGATGCGTCGAGGCACGGAGTTCCTTGCCGATTTGTAGCGTGCGACCGCGTGTAATCAAGACTTATACGGGACATAATGTATGAACGTCGCCTCTCCGAAGCATCCGCTGGCTCAAGACTTGTATTGAGAGAGGAGAGAGAGCTGAGTGACTTGTGATATGAAAAGAGTGAGATTGAGAGATTGTAATCTTGGCCACGTGCCCATCTATGTAAACTTTGTTTCAATATCAATAAAGAGCCTCTTTTGAATGACTTATGTTTTGTTCTAAATTTTTGCTGGCAAAATAAAAGTTTCTGCTTGGGACTTCCGTACGACGACCCCGTCGCAGCCGCTGTAATCGACCGTTATGGAACCCCCCTTATGCGAGCGAAATCTAGGCTCGTGTGGCATCATACCTTAGTGAGGACGATCGCTCCTACGGGAGCGAGATGTGACAGCGGTCATGTACGCTTTATTTCGGTAGTTCATGGAAAGATTACATGCATCTCATGGAGTACTCCTATAACAACAATTTCCAGGCCAGTATCTAGATAGCGCCTTTTGAAGCCTTGTACGACAGAAAGTGCAGATCCCCGTTAGCATGGGATGATGTAGGCGAGAGGCAGATGCATGGTCCAGAGATGATTACGCAGACTTTTGAGGTGGTCAGACAAGTCAGAGATCATCTTTGGATTTTGCAAGATCCCCAGCATTATTGGGCCGATTCTCATCGACGTCCCCTTAAATTTTCTATCGACGACCATGTATTCCTTAGGATCTTGCCTACCCGTGGCATCATTCATTTTGGCTTACGGGGAAATCTTACTCCTAGGTATATAGGGCCGTTCGACATTCTAGAGCGAGTAGGTTATGTGTCCTATCGTCTCGCTCTTTCGCCATCGTTATATGAAGTACATGATGTCTTCCATGTATACCAATTACGACGATATATCCCGAATTTGAGTCATGTCCTTGATTATTAGAAATTGGTTGTTGGTACCAACCTTTCATATGTAGAAAGACCATATCCATATTAGACCAGAGAGAGAAGATACTCAAGAATAAGACTATTATTGCTTGGGGTCATCACTCTTTGGGTGAGTCAACGTAGAAACGTGAGGATGATATCCGATCGCGATATCCACACCTATTTGACTCATAAGGTAGAATATCTTCCTTATGCCTTATGCTTTTAAATCCTTGTTTGCACGAATGATTGCTTGATTAACTACTAGTCATAGATTGCTCGTAATTAGTATAGTTTGCCCCGACATCTGTAGCCTCTTGATTAAATTTCGAAGATGGAATTCTTTTAAGGTGGGTAGAGTTGTCACTCCCATTTTTCGTTATACGTATTTCCAGTATACGTGTACGGATTTCCGACCCATATCTTCGCTTGTCTAGTATAGCTTGGCATGGTTTGGCTTCGTTTATTTTTGTTTGGTTTGGGTGAGTGGTTCATCATGATAAACCCCCCTTTTATATAAACCAACCCTTTTTCTCTCTCCTCCTTTACTTTCATTTACTTCTTCTTCCTCCATTAAATTCTCTCCAACCACCTTAGGCAAGTGCGACTTGCTTCATGGAGGAACTCCATTTTTATTATTCTATTGTCTTTCCTACAAGCTTATGAGACTCTTTAGTACTTAGCATTTTTGGTTTTGGTGGATTAAAACTTGTAGATCTAAGTGTTTGCCATTAAAATCTTTTGATTACAAATTTCAATTACAAACAGAACAGTGTTACAATATAGGACTTAGATGTAGTCCTAGGAGAACACTTTTGTTTATCTGGATCCCTTGTGCCGATGGAGCGAGTGGTAATACGTTGACTCCGTTGACAATCTGACGACGGTTCTCGGTTCCCTGAAGGTCTGAGTTGCTCTGGCTGCTGGAGCTTACGGAGAGGAAGAAGATGTTGAGTGTCTGTATCTGCCTCTCTGTGTGGGTGTTTTTGGGTTCGTAGGTCTGTCTCTGTGTATGTTCGTGGATATGGAAGAAGGAAAAATCCTTCTATTTGTAACTTGTAGGCTGGTTGCTCATGCACGCATATGTAGGATGTGCCTGTTTGTGGGGATGCTACGTGGTGATTGCTGATGGAGGCGCATGGACGATGCACTCTGATTGAGGAGTTGAACCCTTCCAGTTGCCTTTGTGGGCTTCGGCCGAGCTGACACGTAGCAATGGAGAGGATATTTCAGTTACTGAGATCTTGGGTGATTAGCACCCCTTCATAGGCTGAATCGAGTCAAAGGACACGTGTTTTAGGTCCATGGCTCAAAGATCTCGGATTTGGTGGAGAGTGATCTGATAGGATGCGCTTGGGATTGGCGTGTGAGGGGACTTTGGCTTGTAACCTTTAGGAGTTACGAACCAGTCTGGGCGTACGGTTTTTGAGGCGCATGCGAGACTTCAGTAGTGACTTGACTGCTATCTTTAGGGATCAGAGAAAAGTCTGAGGCTCATGGCTTTTGAGGCGCATGTAGAGATTTGGCCGCATGGCTGCGGAGGTGCATAGGAATGGTTGGCGGCCACGTGGCTTGTAACCGCCGGAGGAAAGTAATGATGATGCTGACGATGCTTCGTCTTCTAAAAATGCTGTCTGTTCAGTCTTCGGGGGACGTGCTGCCAACTCTATCAGACTTCAGCATTTAATGTTCTTGACAAGTGATGGGCCTTTGAGTGGGCACATAGATCTATGTTGTACTAGGCACATGGAGATGCATGGGCACATCCTTATAAGGTGCTTGGTGCTGACGGGTGCGTATGTATGATGCACGGTCTGACCGGTACATCCGCTTTGTATGACACGTCCTTATTGGTCCGACTGTTACGTTCTTCGAGTGCTTTAAATAGCCGTTTTTGACTTGGCTGAATTTGAAGCGTCAGGTTCATCACCATTTAATGCAAATTTATTGCACGGTATTCGGAGAGCCAGCCACTTGGCGCATGGGTTTGATTTGCCCGGTCTATAAATAGTGGCAATGAGAGACTTTACTTCTCGTTCTCTCACGTCCTCCCGAAATGAACTTGTTTGCTCGAGCATATTCTGTTGATGAGATGCTCCCGAGGGTGAAGATGCAACGTATTGTCTTCATTGATGCACTTGAAGGTGACTGTTAAATCCAAAAGTCGGAGTCGAGGGCTTCTGAGGCAAGCGGAAGGTGCCTGTTGCATCCAAAGATCGGGATACTCATGCCTCGTCTCCGTTATGTTGGAAGAGTCGCAGATTGGAATTACGGTGCTCCGATCACCTTCCTTGGGGTTTGGGAGAGCTCCTCCTCCAGCTAGAGTGGGTGTTACCTATTCTGGTTGTGTTGAAAGCTGCTCCTTTAGCCGCGGGTCGATTGCGGTGCTCTTCTCTTCCTTGGGTCTTGGAGAGCCCTTCCTCCAGCTAGAGGGTTGATTGTGGTGCTATTCTCTTTCTTGGCTCTTCTGCTCAATAAATGCTTCATTAGTCGAAGCATTTGATGGCACATATGCTGAGACTTCATGATACGCCTGACTGAGAGGACGGCACATAACTGAGCTGCTGAAGGGATGCACATAACAGAGCCGCTGAAGGGATACACATAACAGAGGATGCACATAACTGAGCTCCTGAAGGGATGCACCTGGCTGAGAGCGCATGGCGAGATACGCCTGTTTGAGAGCGTATGGTGGTTGCTGCGCCTAGCTGTAGACTTAGGGTCTTTTCTTTGTAGAAATTCTCCTTTGTACAACTTTTTTTTTAGACATGTAAGAGACTTTTATATGAAATAAAAATCTTCTTTTAATGTCTATGCTTTTGCTATTTGCTGTACCGAGTACGAGCTACCTGGCACATGTAATGTTAGGCGCATATGTCACTACCACATTTCTAGTTTGAGGGTATTTTTGTTATTTTTGAATTATTTGAATTTAATATATTTTATTAGGAATTTAAAATAATTTATTTGAATGGTGTGATTTAAATACTACTTAATTGATTTCTATGTGGTTTAGATTAGCCTAACCTAGATTGGACCTAACGTAGATAAGTCATAGCTAGTCTTATTTAGCCATGGTTAGTATTAGTTAGTTATGATTAGTTTTGGTTATGTCATGATTAGTTAGAGCTAACTAGGTTGCAACTTAGACTAGTGTGAAACCTAGATTCTAGACCATTGATTTGACTAGAAGATAGGAGAGCCCTTGATTTGTTATCCCAAAACCCTAACCCTAGAAAAATGGGCCGACCTAGGGATCCACACCCACCCCTATTTAATGCCTCTCAAATTTTCTTGCCTCTTTTGTTCATTCCTCTATTTTTCAAGAGCAAGGTTTGTTCTTCTTTAAAACTTTTCTATTTTGATCAATACTCATCTATTTTTATTCAAACTTCTTGCATTGTAATCTAATTTCTGTTCTCTTACTGTTGGTGGAGGTTAACTTCAGTTTTGGTATCCATTGGAGCTTTGAGCTAGCTAGAGGGAATCTCCATTATTGATCTTTCTTGAGGAAGAGCACCACATAGGTAACTTCCTATTCTACCATTAGATTTTCGATTTCTTAGCATGGTTGCATAGCCTTAGGTGTCCTTGTACTGTAGGAATAGGATTTGTACCATTTTGTGTCCTGTACATGTCCGTATCGGACACGTATCAGTGGGTACACGCAGGTGTTCGACGAAATACCACAGTGGGCATTTCGATCGAGATTTTAAAATATAAATGAATAAGAAGCTGTGTTTTGATGTGGCTTATGTGTTTTTGCTCGACTGAGCGTGTCTCGTGTCGGTTTAGTGTTGTGTCACGCTCGTGCACACGCACGCGCGCGAAGCATGCAGTGTTCCCCTGCTACCAGTATGTTCGTGCTCAGTGCACAGGACACTTGGTCGCATGTGTTTGGACACGCAGGGTGGGGCAATGTCTGTCATGACATCCCCAAGGCCTCGTGTCCTAATATTTTGTGTCGGGTGAGATATTCGATCCACACTGGACACGGATTCACATAGCCTAGTGTGTGGTTTGGTGTCTTATGTTCGTGTATTGTTTGGACACTCCTGTGTCCTGATTTTGGACACCATTTGGTTAGTGTGACACATTCTAATAACCACTAATGATTACCAATCTAATGTTCATCAATGAATTGTGAATTTGAATATGGATTTTAAATTTCCAATCGACTGATACTCAAAGTATCAGTGAGAGTACACTGCTCTCTATTTTCCTGCTATTTTAATTATGTGTATTAGTTATGTTCTAATTATCTGAACAATAGACATCATGCTAGGTTTTAAATTCCTGATATTAGATACTACTAGAGAATCACTTCTTGGTACCAGTTGGTGGTTTTACTCGAGTTTATATGGAGGTTGGCTTTTGAGAGGCACTGTCACATTCCTGAGAATGAGTTCTGAAATTCCTTTTTTTAAATACCTGGGTTGATTCCTATTTTAATCTAGTATTGACAAATGTTATCAGTTGTCCATTTAATCCTACATATTATCTAGTTTATGATTAGTTCGATTACATTAGACTAGGCTTATGGCATGAATTGATAATTGGCATTGAGTTGGGGTTCAATGTATTAAACTGATACATAGGTTCATGGTATTTTTCAATATTAACTGATAACTGATTCCTGATTTCTTCTTCATTAAATTTCATGTTAATACCATGTGTCTATTGTATTTTAAATTGTTTGAACACTAGACATCATGATTAGGATTTAGTTCTCAGCTTGGTCGATTATCATAATCGAATTCACATGGAAATGTTGAATCATGAATTGGTTTCCCTTAATTGCTTTCTCTAAATTCAATCACCTTAAACTGATTTTGGTGATTAAATGTTAAGGATGGGCTTACATACATATGTGTGTAGAATGATTGACATGTTAAATTCGAAATGGTGATGGGTTTGTTCACTGTGAATTGGTTTCATTCCCTTTTAAACTGTGAATTGGTTTCCTTCTTTAACTAATGTGAATGCCAGAATTTTTTACTTTGTTAGCCTGTCACTTGAGTTCATTTCCTGAGTACACTGGAAACATGTACACTGTTCTGATTTTTCCCTCACTGTTTTACTGTCACACATATGTTTCCTGTCTTTAGGATTCCTGTGGCACACACATACACACACAGTTCCTCACATTGCCATGTATCATGTACACACACTATCTCACTGTTCACACACACCTGTTTATATTCCCTGTCACATATTCAGTGCACTCACACACCCACAATCTCATGTAAACTAACACAAACACACATTATATGATTCACCCACACACATGCCATTCCTGTCACATATTGCTAAACCCCCACATCTCCTACACAAACACATATATTTCCTGTGAACTCATTAACACACACACACATTTAGGATGTACACACACACATGTGCCACTCCTATCACACACACACATCTCATATGTTATCCCCCTCTCTATGTAGATAAAATACATATTCCTATACGTGTGGTTATGCCTATAGCTATTTATTAAGTGTCTAACCTAATGTGAATGAATGAATGATAGTGTAGGATGTATAGGAATTTCAATGTGTTGATAACTTATAATGATTGTGGTTTTTTAGAGCTTAGAATGGTTGTTAGACCTAGTTTAGTTGGACTTAGACTAGTTTTACCTACTTGACCTAACTTTGACTTCTAGGGTTGACCAGAGTTGACCAAGAGTTGACTTTGGTCTAGATTGACCTAGATTCATATAGAATGCATTGAATTGCATCTTATTATCATTTTAGACATGCTGTGACTTGTGCTGTTCTGATTAGGAGCCAGACACCACTCCTCAGGCAGTATTTTCTTCTGGACATCCAGGGTATCAGGCGAGTATATTCTCTGACCGTTTCATACTTGATAGGAGTATTTTCTCGTACTAGATTATCTTACTTGATGCTGACACGATGGAAACACGGATTAGTACTATATAGATTTTTTCATACGATGTTATCCCCCTCGGAAGCATCAGATACATCATGTCATGTGCGTTTCACTTTCATCATGTACTCTCATGCTTTCACCTTACATGTGCACTCTCGTGATTCATGTACTCTCATGATCACGAAGCCCCCATGTTTATATTCACGTGCACCATTATATGGGCCCCCATGTGAATATTATGTAATAACATAACTTCTCTAGATCCTTGTGTATTGATTGGGCTACGGGGAGTATAAATAGTCAAGTGGTCAATTTCTAAAGTAGTGTAGCCATGTACGACCTCTCATATTTATTATCAAGCCGTTCACATGTCTAGCTTGTACTCTAAATCACTAGTTCACTATAGCTCTTTGCTTATAGTAGATATTTCATTACAGTCTTCCTTTTTACTCATGTTACTCTTCAGCGTTTCATGTATTTTACTCTATTGCCTGTATTTTATTCCTGTCATTATATGAACTGTATGAGATGTACTGTGCTCGCTCCTGTCCTAACTGGACCTGTTGAAATATTACAAAGTATGAGGAGGAGGCGTGCTGCCATACATATTATGGGGCTACCTTAGATGACAGCTGTGACTTGGACCAGCAGTCGGACCCTATAGCTGTGGACGACACTCCGCTAGATTAGGATGTTTTCATTTATTTACTCTCTGGATGACTGTATATATTTGATACTTGGGGTTTGTGGAATTGTGATATCCTAGACACTTAGACTCTCTGTTTTTACTTATGTGGATTCTTTTCAATTCAGCAGTATCTATCTATCATTCTATCTTATCTTCCTGCCTTAGTTGTGATTGAGTTTACATTCTGCTATGTCACCCCCATTTGGGGAGTATAAACTGTTTAGCCTTATACTGTTAGTTACATGAGACCTAGGACAGCGTTCTACCGCCGACACTGCGGCGTAGGATGGACGTACCTACGTTTCGTGCCCTTACTCTAGGGTGCGGGTCGTGACAACATAGGATTTCTGGTCCTGAAATTCCATCCTTCTACAAGAACCCCTTCAAAGTTTTCAAAACATTTTACCAAGTTTTGGAATACTTTGAACAAGAAGCATGGTGGTGTCTTCAACGGGGCGCATGACTGTTCGGGCGCATGGATACTCCGCGCATCAGTGATGGGGCGCATGCTCCTCTCAGTTAATGCAAATGATAACGCTTCGAAAGCTAAGCAGATTAATGATGATCTTTTTGGATTTATTTGAAGTTATCTCCTCACAGAACCAGAGGTAGCGGCTGATGTCAAACTTCATCGGTTCACGCGTACGACTAAGCCTATAAATAAGCGTCTGATGGAGAGAGAGGGTTCTTCTCCACTTTGCTTTCTCTTTTAGATTTCTTTTTTTGAAAAACCCTAACTTTCTTCTTTCACGAAATGGCTCCCAAGACTCCTTGCGGCAGTGCTGGCCGAGGACGAGGCAAAGGAAAAGAGCCTGTGGAGGCTGCTGCAGATGATGTCCCCTGGATGCCCTTCGACGTTCAACCGGCGGTGATTGGTGGGTTTCTGTACTTGAGTAGGCTATTTTTTTAGAACTCACATACGCCGACGTGCATGGACCTTGATTCCTGATGATGTGCTGAAGCTTTTCTGCGGACACGCATGGGTTTAAACCCTGATGATGCGCCGAAGCTTCACCGCTGACGTGCATGGGTTTAGACCCTGATGATGCGCTGAAGCTTTTTCCGCCGACGTGTATGGGTTTAAACCCTGATGATGCACCGAAGCTTCACTGCTGACGCACATGGGTTTCGACCCTGATGATGCGTTGAAGGTTCACTGCTGACGCTCATAAGTTTAGACCCTGAAGATGCACCAAAGCTTCACTGCTGAGGCGCATGGGTTTAGACCCTGATGATGCGCCGAAGCTTCTTTCAGATACGCCTGAGCCTTGGTTCAGGGTATGCGCTTCTGATGAGAACGTGGCTCAGATTTTTTTCTTTTGTTGTTTCTAACATATTTGAATCTTTGCCTTCTTTTGCTGACCACCAATGTCGATGACTGTCCCGCTCTTGAATGAAGTGCTTCTGGACGCTACCCTCTGTCAGATGGGAGTGGATTATAATGAGGAGATGATCAACCCTGCCCAAGCTGCTATTATGCTGGATCAGCCTCCCGAAAGAATGACTCAAATCCGGAAACAACTGCATGGGTTCCTCCAACGGATGATGGAGCATGGCATTTTGAAATCTACCGCTTCTGATAATGTAACTTTCTTGAAGCCTGAGTTCCTGTTTGGGGACCGCCTTACTTCTATTAAAGCAAAGGTGTTAAAGGTCAAGTAAGATTGGTTCTTTACAGCAAGGGGGGTGCATATGACCGTTAAGCAACTTGAGCATCAATGGCCTTTGACGGCTTTCTGTTGTCTTGCTTCCAAGAGGAGGATGTCTTGGGAGCTAACCCCATCTCAGGGGAGAGTGGTGGCAGGCACCATCAAGATCGATGCTACCTCCGATCAGATGGATACTTTAGTCGCCATGCGGGGTAGGCCTTCTTTCACCTGTGGACTCTACGTCCTGGGAGCATTTACAGTGACGTTCCTATCACGACCACATTTCTAGTTTGAGGGTATTTTTGTCATTTTTGAATTATTTGAATTTAATATATTTATTAGGAATTTTTAAATAATTTAATTGAATGGTGTGATTTAAATACTAGTTTAATTATTGTCAAGTGATTTTGGTTAGCCTAACATAGATTAGACCTAACCTAGATTGGTCATAACTAGTTTACTGAGCCACTTTGAGAATTAGATGGTTTTGGTTAATGGTTTAAGTCAAGTTTAGTCAAGTTAAGTGATTTTTTTAAGACTAGGAAAGAACCCTTTGTTCTAGGCCACCCATTAGCCTTGATTCATTCCTAGACCTAGGATGTAATCGAAAAACCCTAACCCTAACAAAAGTGACCAGCCAAGCCCCCCCTTGCCTACATAATGTCTCCATAGGAAATTGTGCCTCTTTTTATTTAGTTCTTCATTTTCCTAAAGAATAGGTAAGCCTTTGGTTTTTTCTTCATAGTTTAATGGATAGGACTCCTTTTTGATTGAGATTTCTTCCATAAGGTTCTAATCCCTGTTCTTCTGTTGTTTTGGAGTCACATCACAAGTTTTATAGCAATTTGAAGGATTGGGTGGCTTTTGGAGATTCCCTCATTGAAGGAGTTTTGTGTTGAAGAACAACCCTAGGTAAATTCCTAACCACCCATTAAAATTAGGTTTTAATTGTATGAACACCTAGCCCTAGGTGTCCTAGTTCTGTAGGTATAGGGTTTGCCAATTTTTGTGTCCTGTACGTGTCCGTATCGGGCACGTATCAGTGACATACGCAGGTGTTCAACGAAATGCCACAAAGGGTATTTTGTTCGAGATATCAAATTGTGTTTGAATAGGAATTCGTATTTTTGGGTCGCTTATGGGTTTCTATTGGACTGGGGTGATTTTGCACAGGACTCGTCGACATGCCTGCACGCACGGACAGCAGTGTCCTGCTGCTCGTGGGCTCGTGTGGGCTATTCAGGATACGTGGGCTCGTGTCCTTTGACATGGAGCTCGGGGCAGTGTCTGTCATGACACTCCCCAAGTCTCGTGTCACCTTATTGCATGTCGGGTGCGTGCGGACACGTGCACAGGTCACTCGAGCTCGTGCAGTCTCGTGCGTGTATGTGCATTGGTCTGGACACTTGTGTCTAGTGTTTGTGGACTCGATACTAAGTGTATGACACGTGCACACATTAAATATTATTTACCAACCATTTGCATGGATTATTAAATGTTTTTTCAATGTTGAAATAGGAATGCCCCATTTTTCTTATACTGTTAAGTATCAGTTATATGATTTACTGTTTCCCTATTCGATTTGAACTTTAAATGATTTATATCATGTGTTTTAAGTTATGTTTGATTTGCTGTATAACTAATAACCTGATTAAGATGTAGGGGATTCATATTTTATGTTGAATGGTTGAATAGGAGTTCGAATTTCAGAGAGGAACTGATTGTTCACTGGACACACTGAGTTGGCTCACTGTCAACTGGGATTAGTTAGAAATTGAACTGTGGTTGTGATTCCCTGATTAAACTGAGAATTCATGGTGTGATATTGGTTAGGTTGTTGGTGGGTTTAGGTTTCGAATTTCCATTTGGACCATTAAACTGAAACCATGTATACACTGTCACATTTGAACTAATGACACACACAGGTTTCCTGAGCACAAGCACACTGAGTATGATTCCCTTCATGTATAACACTGTTAATTAGAACTGAAATATGATTTCCTGAGAACCTATTCATGGCATTCTCACTATTTTGATTTCTGAGGTTAATATGTTAATCTGTGAACTGAAATTGGGAATAAGAACTGAACTGTCATTCTTTCCATATGTTGAATGTTACTCACTATTTTTCTATGATTGATTCACTGTTTAGGAAGAAAACATGAAACTGGGATTTGGTTCCTGTCCCTTTTTGTTTTATGAACTGAACTGTGGTGAGTTAATTTTCTGAGATTCATTCACCCCTTAATATGCTAACCTGTAAACTGAATTGTTAGGTAAATAAAATCTGGGAACTTAATTACATATAAATTTTTCACTGTTTTGATATCCTGAGAACTTATTTGCCTACACTATAAACACACATGCCCACATGCATGTTTCAGCCCCTTCATGAGTTTCCTGTCAATGTTTCTATACACTATACACACACATTCCTGAGTATTCTTTCAAACCTGAGAACATATGTTCCTGTCATATGTTTCCTATTACACTACACACACTGACACACACAGGTTTTCCTGAAACACACACATTTCATAAGTATACACACACACCCTAAAACCCTTAACACACACACAGGTACATATCTCTCATATGCACACACACATTACTCCTATATATCCACACACACATAGATGCACCCTATATATATATATATATATATATATATATAGATAATTCCTAATATATGTATGTGTGTGATTATATATATATAAATATATATGGGTAAATAGTTAAGATAGCCTATGTGTAAATGTGTAATGTAAAGCCATGTGGATCTCTCTATATGTGTGATAGCTAATGTGCTACGCACATGTCAATTTGTACATGTAGATATACACATACATTCATATATGATAGGGACACATATTCTATATGTGGTATTAGGCCTATGGTGTGTCTATTAGACTAGTGAGGGCTTAGTTAGGCTGTTCAGTCTTGGTTAAGCCTAGTTAGACTTGTTAGACCTAGTTTGACCATAGTTGACATAGGTTTGACTTCTTGGTTGACCAGGGTTGACCAAGAGTTGACTTTGACCTAGTTTGACCTAGACTCATGTAGAATGCATTGTAGTGCTTATCTTTACCACTATGGACTTGTTGTGCTATTCTGATTAGGAGCCAGACACCACTCCTCGGATAGTATATTCACCTTGGACATTCAGACATTAGGCGAGTACATTCTCTGATCATTTCATATCATATTTAGGATTATATTTCCTACTTTAGACTATCTTACTTGATGCTGACACGATGGAACACGGATTAGTACTATATGGATCCCTTCATGAGATGTTATCCTTCTCGGGAGCATCAGATACTTTTGACCATTGTGTTTCACTTACATCACGTATCTTATGCTTCTATTATCATGAATCTTCGGGAATCAGCTAGTGACTCATGTACTCACATGATCACCGAGCATTCACGAATCAATTCATGAACCACCCTTATGGGCAATGTAGTATAATCATGAATCTTAACGTAACTTGAATGGATCTTTGTGTATTGATTGGGGATGGGGGAGTATAAATGAACATGTGAATAAATCCAAGTAGTGTAATCATGAATCAATTCCAAGTAGTATAATCATGAATCGGTCCTTAGCCATTCACATGTTTATCCAGTACTCTGAATCACTAGCACTGTCTCTCTTTATATATATCATAGATATTTACTTACAGTCTCTCTCTTACATTATGCTATTCTTCAGTTTTCTGTATTTTATTCTCTAGCATGATTATATTTCCTTTTCCTGCTATGACTTGTTGAGATGTATTGTGCTCGCTCCTGTCCTGACTGGACCTGTTGAAATATTACAGAGGATGAGGACGAGGCTGGCTACCCTACCTATTATGGGGCTACTTTAGATGACAGCTGTGACTTGGACCAGCAGCCGGACCCTATAGCTGTGGATGACACTCTTCTAGACTAGGATGTTTCCTTTGCATTATTCATTCTGGATGATTGTATATATTGGTACTTGGGATTTGGGATATGTATTATCTTAGACACTTAGACTCTCTGTTTGTACTTAGGATTTTCCTTTTATTTCAGCAGTATTTATCTATCTATCATTCCATCTTATCTTCTGCCTTAGTTTGTGATTGAGTTTACTTTCTGCTATGTCACCCCCATTCAGGGAGTATAAGCTGTTCAGTATTATATTGTTAGACGTTGTGACCTAGGACAGCATTCTACCGTCAGCACTGCGGCGTAGGCTGGACGTACCCATGTCTCGTGCCCTTACTCTAGGGTGCGGGTCGTGACACGTTTTTAGTGGTGGCCCATGCTGGTCTAGACTAGAAGTGTAGTGGTATTCGAACTAGAGTATCACTACAGCCTGCAGTAGGATATAGGACCTTAATTTTTAAGGTACTCAATCACATTAGGAAAAATTATTTTTATTGCCATCTAAATCCTTATTTTCAGCTGATCCTTTTGAATTTTAATTGTCCGCCTTTGTTATATCGCTTCCTTCTCAGAAATTGATACTCTTATTTGGTCTATCTTCAGGATGGTAGAGACTCAATTACAGCGTACCATTCATGGAGATGCTATAGAGGGATCTGCTACCTCTCAACCAGTTCAGCAGAGACAGGAGACTGCAGCTCCTACCACCTCTGTTCGTATTGAGGCTCCAGCAGCAGCAGTAGGGGGTATGCCTGCACCGGCTCGGAGGTAGGACCCAGTCATCGCAGAGGAGCCCTTCCAGCAGCAGCCACCTACGGGGACAGCTGACACCGTTTAGCTGTTGGCCTTCTTCCGACAGTACATGGAGGGTCAGCAGACCCAGCAGCAGAGGCATACAGCAGAGCTCACACGAGGCATTGAGCTAGCAGTGACCGTAGAAGAGAGAGTCGTAGCTCAGCCAGCGGCAGTCCCGCAGCCGCACCAGCCACGGAAGAAGGGCATCCTAGACTTCCAGAAGATGCACCCGAGGGACTTCCGAGTGACAGAGGGGATCTTATATGCCGATGAGTGGATCGAGCATATGGAACAGATTTTTAGGCTGGCTGAGATCCCGACGAGGCTACAGATAGAGGAAGTGGCCAGCATGATGCAGGATCTGGCCCGTACATGGTACCAAACCGACCCGAGGGTTGGCACAGCAGGACAGACTTGGGCATCATTCAAGAAGCTGTTCAAGGAGAAGTTCTTTCCAGATGCAGCGCTGGGAGCCCTGGAGACCCAGTTCGAGGCCCTAGTCCAGGGGAGCCAGTCCGTGGAGGAGTACGTAGGAGAGTTCTGTCGCCTGAGCAGATTTATGGAGGACTTGTCGGAGATGACGAAGGCCCGGAGGTTCCGGAAGGGCTTGATAAAGGAGGTCAAGTCCTACACCAAGAACGCCCACAACGCTACATTTGAGGAGATCCTGGTGGAAGCATTAGCTGCAGAGGATGATCTTGAACTTAGGCTCAAGAGGGGGCGAGACTCCCAGGGAGGCACCAGCAGCGGAGGACCGGCCAAGAGGCCATACTTTCAGCAGCAGCACCAGCAGCACCACCAGCAGCAGAGGTTCCAGCCGCCGCAGTTTCAGCAGCCGAGGGTGCAGCAGCAGGCACCGAGGCAGCAGGCCACCTCCTGTGCTTATTGCAAGAAACCAGGACACGGGTGGAACGAGTGTAGGAAGAGGCTAGGCAGGTGCCTACTCTGTGGGGCAGCAGACCATCAGCCGAGGGAGTGCCCTATGTTCTCGGGACGATCAGGGCAGGGAGCAGGAGCAGGAGCCAAGGCTCCAGGGGGACCGCAGAAGGGACCACTGCCGACTCAGCAGCAGCGGTTTGTGCAGTACCAGTAGCAGGCCAGGGGAGGCCAGCAGTGGCGAGCTTTCGCCATGGCAGCTGAGGATGCAGAGGCGATAGGAGAGCTGATCGCAGGTTCGGTTCTTCTTGACTCCAGTCCAGCTTTTGTATTATTCGATTCCGGTGCTTCGCATAGTTTTATATCAGTATCTTTTGTGGTTAGACACTGTATCATAGCTGAATCGTTGCCTATGACTCACAAGATCACGACCGGGGGTGGCATTATCCTCGTACGTGATATTTGTAAGGGATGGAGTGTTGTTTTGGGAGGCCATAAGTTGGAGGTGAGCCTGCTCGTAATGCCATTGCCGAACTACAATATAGTACTCGACAAGGATTGGTTGAGCAGGCACCATGCCAGTATTGATTTTAGAGGGGGTAGAGTTCTCTTCAGAGCACCTGGGAAGCCAGAGTTCGAGTACTCCAGACGTCAGGCGGAGTAGAGCAGCAGAGTTTTCTGTGGAGTCTCGGTTGAGGAGCAGACGATTCCATATCCCTTGATAGCAGAGTATATAGATGTTTTCCCAGAGGAGTTGCCGGGATTGCCACTAGACAGAGATATTGAGTTCTCGATAGACTTGGTTCAAGGAGCGAAACCCATCTCTCGGCATGTCTATCGAGTCAACAACAGCGAGTTGGTGGAGCTGAAGAAGCAAGTGGATGAGATAAGGGACAAGGGCTTCATCCGCTCGAGTTCGTCGCCATGAGGTGCACCAGTGTTGTTTGTGCCGAAGAAGGATGGATCAGTACAGATGTGTATTGACTACAGGGCACTCAACAACCTCACGATCAAGAACAGATACCCACCATCGCGGATCGATGATCTTTTTGATCAGTTGAACGAAGCTCGGGTGTTTTCCAAGATTGATCTGAGGTCAGGATATCACCAGGTGAAGGTGAAGGGCGAGGATGTTCCCAAGACCGCTTTCAGAATGCGGTACGGGCAGTTTGAGTTTTTGGTTATGCCGTTTGGGCTAACCAATACACCAACAGTGTTTATGAACCTAATGAACAAGGTGTTCCACCAATACTTGGACAAGTTCATGGTGGTGTTCATAGACGACATCTTGATATATTCCAAGACTGAGGAGGAGCACGAGGAGCATCTGCGGATAGTGCTGGAGACTCTCAGAAGGGAGCAGCTTTATGGGAAGCTATCCAAGTGTGAGTTCTTCTTGGACCGAGTAGACTTTTTGGGGCCTGTGGTGACTGGAGATGGTATCTCAGTTGATCCTAAGAAGATTGTAGCAGTTGAGGCATGGACATCGCCGACTTCAGTGGCAGAGATCAGGAGCTTCCTGGGGCTGGCAGGATATTATAGGAGATTTGTACATGATTTCTTCCGGGTTGCAGAGCCGTTGACTCGGTTGACCCGGAAGGATGCTGAGTATGTTTGGTCAGAGGAGTGTCAGGCAGCTTTTGATGAGTTGAAGAAGCGGCTTACGACAGCTCCGATTATGACATTGCCTTCAGGATCGGGTGGATTCACTATTTATAGTGACGCTTCAGGGAAGGGGCTGGGTTGTGTCTTACAGCAGCATGGGAGGGTGATTGCCTATGCTTCCAGACAATTACGTTCCCATGAGAAGAACTACCCTACCCACGACCTGGAACTGGCAGCGGTGATATTTGCCTTGAAGTTGTGGAAGCATTATCTGTATGGGGAGAGGGTAGAGATCTTCACAAATCACAAGAGTTTAAAGTATGTGTTCACTCAGAAGGAGCTGAACATGAGGCAGCACATATAGCTAGAGTTGATGAAGGACTTTGACATCCTACTTCAGTATAACCCAGGAAAGGCCAACGTGGTTGCCGATGTCTTGAGTAGGTATTCGACAACCATGTGTATCACTATGGATCGACACTTGCTTGCAGATTTAGAGAGCCTTGGGATTGAGGTGATCGTGCCCGGGATGCAGATGCAGATGTGTGGCATACAGATTCAGTCAGACTTCGTGTAGAGGATCAAGTCGGCACAGTTTGAGGATGTTGCTCTGCGGTGTCTCCGAGAGCAGGTTCGAGCCGGATTGCTGGAAGGCGAGTTTTCTCTTTCAGAGGATGGTGCCTTGCGGCACGGTTCCAGGTTATGTGTGTCCAGCGGAGATCTCAGGGAGCAAGTTATGCAGGAGGCCCACAGATCTCAGTACTCTATACACCCTGGTGCCAATAAGATGTACCGGGATCTGAGGGAGCATGTTTGGTAGTCCGGGATGAAGCGGGAGGTAGCTCGCTTTGTAGCTAGGTGTTTGGTCTGTTAGCAGGTCAAGGCAGAGAGACAGAGGCCCGATAGATTGTTGCAGCCGTTGCCCATTCCCGAGTGGAAATTGTCAGGATTGCCGCATACACCAGGAGGAAAAGATGCGATTTGGGTCATCGTTGACAGGTTGACCAAATCGGGCCACTTCTTGTAATTCAAGGTGGGTACGTCTACAGAGAGGCTTATGGAGATGTACATGCGGCAGATAGTTAGGATTCAGGGGGTTCCGGTCAGCATCGTCTCGGATTGGGATAGTCGCTTTACTTTTATTTTCTGGAGGAGTCTGCAGACTAGCATGGGCACTCAGCTCAAGTTTAGTACCGCATACCACCCCCAAATGGACGGACAGTCAGAGAGGACTATTCAGACGCTCGAGGATATGCTACGGACGTGTGTCTTGGACTTTGGAGGTTCCTGGGAGGATCATCTTCATTTGGTAGAGTTTGCTTACAACAACAGTTTCCAGGCCAGCATCGAGATGTCACCTTTCGAGGCTCTGTACGGGCGTAGGTGCCATACACCCTTATCTTGGGATGATGTTAGTGAGCGAGCTTTACTGGGACCAGAGATGGTTGTTGATGCAGCAGAGAAGCTGAAGCTCATCAGGGACAGACTTCGCGTGGCGCAGGACAGACATCGGCACTGGGCCGATAGCCACCGGAGGCCCTTAGAGTTTGAGGTACAGATTAGAGTAGGATTAGATTTTGGTTTGATTGTTGTGTTTTATTAATTATGTTTTTTATCATAATTAATTGAGACCTTGCTTGTGATTAGGTCGAAGACCAGGTTTTCTTGAGGATATCTCTGACTCATGGTACGATACGTTTTGGTGGAGATGGGAAGCTTAGCCCGCGCTTCATCGGCCCTTTCGTTATCAGCGGGAGAGTCTGCGACGTGGCTTACAGGCTAGACTTGCCACATGCTCTAGTGGGTGTCCACAACATATTCTACGTATCACAGTTGAGACGGTACGTGGCTGACCCTAGCCATGTGCTCGATCATTTGGAGATTGAGGTCGGACCTACTCTCAATTATCCAGAGCAGCCTGTGGAGATTCTGGATCGCCGGGAGAAGGTTCTGAGGAACCAGGTGATACCTTTGGTTTGCGTAGCATGGAGGCATCATTCTCCAGGAGAGTATACCTGGGAGCGGAAGGATGAGATGCGCGAGCAATACCCATATCTTTTTGGACCGTGAGGTATACTTTCTATCCTTCTCACCAGTTGCATTTCGTCTTTCAATTTCGAGGACGAAATTCTTTTAAGGAGGGTAGATTTGTCACTACCACATTTCTAGTTTGAGGGTATTTTTGTCATTTTTGAATTATTTGAATTTAATATATTTATTAGGAATTTTTAAATAATTTAATTCAATGGTGTGATTTAAATACTAGTTTAATTATTGTCATGTGATTTTGGTTAGCCTAACCTAGATTAGACCTAACCTAGATTGGTCATAACTAGTTTAGTGAGCCACTTTGAGAATTAGATGGTTTTGGTTAATGGTTTAAGTCAAGTTTAGTCAAGTTAAGTGATTTTGCTTAAGACTAGGAAAGAACCCTTTGTTCTAGGCCACCCATTAGCCTTGATTTATTCCTAGCCCTAGGATGTAATCGAAAAACCCTAACCCTAACAAAAGTGACCAGCCAAGCCCCCCGCCCTTTCCTATATAATGTCTCCATAGGAAATTGTGCCTCTTTTTATTTAGTTCTTCATTTTCCTAAAGAATAGGTAAGCCTTTGGTTTTTTCTTCATAGTTTAATGAATAAGACTCCTTTTTTATTGGGATTTCTTCCATAAGGTTCTAATCCCTATTCTCCTACTGTTATGGAGTCATATCACAGGTTTCATAGAAATTTGAAGGATTGGGTGGCTTTTGGAGATTCCCTCATTGAAGGAGTTTTGTGTTGAAGAACAACCCTAGGTAAATTCCTAACCACCTATTAAAATTAGGTTTTAATTGCATGAACACCTAGCCCTAGGTGTCATGGTTCTGTGGGTATAGGGTTTGCCAATTGTGTCCTGTACGTGTTCGTATCGGACACGTATCAGTGACATGCGCAGGTGTTCGACGAAATACCACAACGGGCATTTCGTTCGAGATTTCAAATTGTATTTGAATAGGAATTCGTATTTTTGGGTCGCTTATGTGTTTCTATTAGACTGGGGTGATTTTAAGTCGTGTCCGAGTTACACAGGACTCGTGGACACGCCTGCGCGCGCGCGGACAGCAGTGTCCTGCTGCTCGTGGGCTCGTATGGGCTATTCAGGACACGTTGGCGCGTGTCCTTTGACATAAATCTCGGGGCAGTGTCTCACACGACACTCCCCAAGTCTCGTGTCTCCTTGTTGCATGTCGGGTGCGTGCGGACACGTACACAGGTCACTCGAGCTCGTGCAGTCTCGTGCGTGTATGTGTATTGGTCTGGACACTTGTGTCTAGTGTTTGTGGACACGATACTAAGTGTATGACACGTGCACACATTGAATATTATTTACCAACCATATGTATGGATTATTAAATATTATTTTAATATCGAAATGGGAATCCCCTATTTTTTTGATACTGTTAAGTATCAGTTATATGATTCACTGTTTCCCTATTCGATTTGAACTTTAAATGATTTATATCATGTGTTTTAAGTTATGTTGAATGGTTGAATAGGAGTTCAAATTTCATAGAGGAACTGATTGTTCACTGGACTAACTGAGTTGGCTCACTCTCAACTGAGATTAGTTAGAAATTGAACTGTGGTTGTGATTCCCTGATTAAATTGAGAATTCATGGTGTGATATTGGTTAGGTTGTTGGTAGGTTTAGGTTTCGAATTTCCATTTGGACTATTGAACTGAAACCATGTATACACTGTCACATTTGAACTAATGACACACATAGGTTTCCTGAGCACAAGCACACTGAGTATGATTCCCTTCATGTATAACACCGTTAATTAGAACTGAAATATGATTTCCTGAGAACGTATTCATGGCATTCTCACTATTCTGATTTCTGAGGTTAATATGTTAATCTATGAACTGAAATTAGGAATGAGAACTGAACTGTCATTATTCCCATATGTTGAATGTTACTCACTATTTTTCTATGATTGATTCACTGTTTAGGAAGAAAACATGAAACTGGGATTTGGTTCCTGTCCCTTTTTGTTTTATGAACTGAACTGTGGTGAGTTAATTTCCTGAGATTCATTCACCCCTTAATATGCTAACCTGAAAATGAATTGTTAGGTATATGAAATCTGGGAACTTAATTACATGTAAATTTTTTACTGTTTTGATATCCTGAGAACTTATTTGCCTATACTATACACACACATGCCCACATGCATGTTTCAGCCCCTTCATGAGTTTCCTGTCATATGTTTCTATACACTATACACACACATTCCTGAGTATTCTTTCAAACCTGAGAACATATGTTTCTGTCATATGTTTTCTATTACACTATACACACTTACACACACAGGTTTTCCTGGAACACACACATTTCATAAGTATACACACACACCCTCAAACCCTTAACACACACACAGGTACATATCTTTCATATGCACACACACATTGCTCCTATATATCCACACACACATAGATGCACCCTATATATGTATATATATATATATATATAGATAATTCCTAATATATGTATGTGTGTGATTATATATATAAATATATGTGGGTAAATAGTTAAGATAGCCTATATGTAAATGTGTAATGTAAAGCCATGTGGGATCTCTCTATATGTGTGATAGCTAATGTGCTAGGCACATGTCTATTTGTATATGTTGATATACACATACATTCATATATGATAGGGACACATATTCTATATGTGGTATTGGGCCTATGGTGTGTCTATTAGACTAGTGAGGGCTTAATTGGGCTGTTCAGTCTTGGGTCAGCCTAGTTAGACTTGTTAGACCTAGTTTGACCATAGTTGACCTAGGTTTGACTTCTTAGTTGACCAGGGTTGACCAAGAGTTGACTTTGACCTAGTTTGACCTAGACTCATGTAGAATGCATTGTAGTGCTTATCTTTACCATTCTGGACTTGTTGTGACTTGTGCTATTCTGATTAGGAGCCAGACACCACTCCTCGGACAGTATATTCACCTTGGACATTCAGACATCAGGCGAGTACATTCTCTGATCATTTCATATCATGTTTAGGATTATATTTCCTGCTTTAGACTATCTTACTTGATGCTGACACGATAGAACACGGATTAGTACTATATGGATCCCTTCACGAGATGTTATCCTTCTCGGGAGCATCAAATACTTTTGACCAGTGTGTTTCACTTACATCATGTATCTTATACTTCTATTATCATGAATCTTCGGGAATCAGCTAATGACTCATGTACTCACATGATCACCGAGCTTTCATGAATGAATTCATGAATCACCCTTATGGGCAACGTAGTATAATCATGAATCTTAACGTAACTTGAATGGATCTTTGTGTATTGATTGGGGATGGGGGATTATAAATGAACATGTGAATAAATCCAAGTAGTGTAATCATGAATCAATTCCAAGTAGTGTAATCATGAATCAGTCCTTAGCCATTCACATGTTTATCCAGTACTCTGAATCACTAGCACTGTCTCTCTTTATATATATCATAGATATTTACTTACAGTCTCTCTCTTACATTATGCTATTATTCAGTTTTCTGTATTTTATTCTCTAGCATGATTATATTTTCTTTTTCTGCTATGACTTGTTGAGATGTATTATGCTCGCTCCAGTCCTGACTGAACGTGTTGAAATATTACAGAGGATGAGGATGAGGCTGGCTGCCCTACCTATTATGGGGCTACTTTAGATGACAGCTGTAACTTGGACCAGCAGCCGGACCCTATAGCTGTGGATGACACTCTTCTAGACTAGGATGTTTTTTTTGCATTATTCATTCTGGATGATTGTATATATTGGTACTTGGGATTTGGGATATGTATTATCTTAGACACTTAGACTCTCTGTTTGTACTTGGGATTTTCCTTTTATTTCAGCAGTATTTATCTATCTATCATTCCATCTTATCTTCTGTCTTAGTTTGTGATTGAGTTTACTTTCTGCTATGTCACCCCCATTCGGGGAGTATAAACTGTTCAGTATTATATTGTTACATGTTGTGACCTAGGACAGGGTTCTACCGCCGATACTGCGGCGTAGGCTGGACGTACCCACGTCTCGTGCTCTTACTCTAGGGTGCGGGTCGTGACAGTTCCCATCAACATATTTGCTTTTGGCGCTTCGACTGTTGCAAATCGTATGCTGTTGTTGGAGCAGTCATACCCGAAAGGTGAATTTCGGGTAGAGGGTTGGTGTCAGTATGTTTCCAAATGGGATAAGCTGACACTCTGGATTCTGACGTGGTTTCGAACCAAACTCAGAGAGATTGGGCTGATTGCCGCACTCCGTGCTACCCAGGTACGTGTCGACATCAACAGGCATATGTTCCTCGCAATTCTGGAGATGTTTAACACCCAGACTGGGACTTTCATCACTCCGGTGGGGGAGCTGGGACTCGCATTTCATGAAATGCACGAGGTGTCAAGGCTCCCTTGGGGATCAGAACCTTATGGGGAATACTTTCCGACCAACGAGGAGTTTCCAGTCCTGGGGGACAAAGCCGAGGAGATGATGGCCGTCTTCATGGAAGTGGCGAGTCATCATTATTATATGCAGAAGAAAGATAAGGGCGGGTCACAGCCTCATGTGACCGCTTGGAGAGATTACGTCTTTAAGCAAGACAAGGAGGATCCCTCTCAGTTTACAACTTCACCAGCGCTTTCCAGTAGCGTGGTGCTCTCCGAAATGAGCAGATTAAGTGAGAAGAGTTCCCGAGAAAATGAGGACCGACAGTCGGACGAACGCTCCTATAGCTATTTCTGGCATCTTACTCATCGGATGTCGTCCAAAGCAGTGTTAGCTGCGTATCTGATGATTTGGCTCCGAGATTATGTCTTTTCGGGCGGGTCAGGCTCTATGGAGAGGGTAACTCAGAACCTAATCCTGCCAGCTGTGAAGTTGCTTTTTCGCCGTCGCTGGCTTTACCCCCTGCAATGGTGTGTAACCTGCTGCGAGGTTTACGAGAATTTACGGGAAATGTGGTTCATGAACTGTAACGGTATACTGAAAAGCAATGCTTTGAGTATAAGTGGGAGATTGTTAGGGTTATATACTAAAAGCATCACTTTTGTAGTAACCTTATTTTCTTAAATTTTGAATGAGAATCATATGGGCAAATGTTTGCATATTGTATTTGTTGCAAGTGTTAATGCAAATGTCTGATATTCTATATTGTAGATAATATGGTGTGTGGTTTCACACAGAAGATCATATTATCAGTTTCCTATGGAGTATATAAATAGTTCACAACCAATTGATTGAACTGGGGATTCCCACGACCCTTCCTTTGGTGTGCGTATTGATCGATAGAAAGTTAAACAGATCTAATACATGTTCTAACCCTTCATAGGCGGAAACTAGGGTTCACGAATTATAACTGCGGCAGAAAGGAGATAAGTAATTCCTGGCAATCTCGAGCAGACGATCCCAAGATCTTCTGCACGTATTCCTTCCTCGAGTTGGACGTCGTGTGGGCGACGATCTCCCATACTTTTCTTCTTCTTGGCAGCACTCTCTTTCTCTCCTTACGTTAATCACGAATTTAGAGAAAATTTCAGATTTCTGATCAGTAATCTGGCAGCCAGAGAATAGAGGATATATATAGGCTACGACAGGGACCATGAGGAGAAATTAGGGTTAGGCCTCCTAACGGATCTAGATATTCCGTGTTCAGTCCAAACACACAATCCAGGCCCATTAACAATAGCTCGATCCACTAATGAGCTATTGTTGCACTACCTCCCCAATCCCAAATTATGTTTGTGGCCTCCTTTTATTATATGCTCGTTTGGCTCCCCATGTTAAGACATCGTATGTCCGTCGATCAAATTAAGTTACTGGCAACTATATTGATTCGACATCTTTTATCCTTAAGTAGTACCGCTCAACTTTATTTGTCATGTCGGATATAATCCACCTGCAGGGTTTATATGACAATCCTTATGAGCTCCTTAAGAGGACATCATCAACCCGATGTATCGGGACATGGATACCATTTATAATCAACAGCCCATCATACATACAATGTTATTACCCAATTCATAGAGGTTGTTGATCCATAATGAATCTCACTCTTTTATGAGTCAAAGTAATGCACACTGCATATACATGTCCGTTATTATATCCGGATTAAGAGTACAAGCATCCATAATAACATAGGTATTTGTTCTCTTAAGTAGTCAGTACAAAGAGAACAACCTCAAGTGGTCCTGTTCAATACACACAAAGTGTACTAGTATAAACCTATAGTCAAGATAGACTAATACCAGATTACACTACAACCTTTCCAATAGATTGTCCAAGTCCATCTAGGTTGTGAACTATTTATATACTCTATAGGAAACTGATAATATGATCTTCTGTGTGACACCACACACCATATTATCTACAATATAGAATATCAGACATTTGCATTAACACTTGCAACAAATACAATATGCAAACATTTGCCCATATGATTCTCATTCAAAATTTAAGAAAATAAGGTTACTACAAAAGTGATGCTTTTAGTATATAACCCTAACAATCTCCCACTTATACTTAAAGCATTGCTTTTCAGTATACTGTTACAAATCTCCCACTTATACTTAAAGCCATGCTGCTATACATCTGACTCCCATTCCCTTAACATGACTGTCAAAAGCCTTAGCTGGTAAGCTCTTTGTAAAGGGATCAGCTAGGTTGTCGGCTGATGCTATCTTGATCACAACAAGTTTTCCTTTTTTTACGAAATCTCGTATCAGGTGGTACTTGCGCTCAATGTGTTTGCCTGTTTTATGGGCTCGTGGTTCCTTCGAGTTTGCAACTGCACCACTATTATCACAATAAAGTGTAATAGACTTAGGCAAACTAGGTACCACATCCAAGTCCAACAGAAAGTTTCTGAGCCAAACCACTTCTTTGGCTGTCTCAGAGGCTGCCACATACTCGACTTCCATGGTGGAATCAGCAATACATTTTTGCTTGATACTCCTCCACACAATGGCTCCATGTCACTCCCCGTTCCCGGAATGCGTATTTTTGTATATGTACAACTCATGTGTATTTAGTTAGTATTTATCATGTATTATTCTGTATTTAAATTCCTTTAGTTTCATGTTAATTAATTATCTGCTCTTTAAATTTTCATGATTAATTTTATTTTTGCAATTATATTTCTGCAATTTTATTACCTGTATTTTATTTGCTGCTTTAGTGTTATTGGGTTTCGGTTTGCTGGACCCCCTTAAACCCGGTCCAACACCCCACCTACCACCACCCTTCCTATTTAAAGCTTCCATCTTTCTCTCTCTCCTCATTACTTCATTCTCACCATTACTTCTTCTACTTCCTCTCATTACTCCCTACCACCTACCAGCAGCAGGAGAAGGCAAGTGCAAACTTGCTTCTCAATCACCCATTTTTTTTGTTCATTTGCCTTCTTCTCGTGATTCCAAGAGAGATTAGTTCTTAGCATTTTTGATTTCTACGGCTGGTTTTCTCTAGATCTAAGTTATAGTATTTTGGCTGTTCATGGGTTCTTGATCCACCAACTTAGCGTGTATTTCTAGCACTGGAACAAGGCCCCATGGGACTTGGAGTTTGGAAGATGTTTCACGCACACGTTCTTACGTGCTCGCGTAAACATCAGCCCAGTCACGCACACGTCTATACGTGTTTGCGTGTATTTCAGTCACGCTAACGTTCTCCTGAGCGTGCGTGTATTTCAGTCACGCTCATGTCTGTGCGTGTCTGCGTGACTTTTGAGTTACGTCCACTCTGTGCGTGCGTGTATTTTTAGTCACGCTCGCATTTGAGTGCGTGTATTTTCAGTCACGCTCGCGTTGACTGCGTGTATTTGAGTCACGCTCCTGTCTTTGTGCTGCGTGCATGACTTTTCACGCTCATGTCCCTGAGCTTGCGTGCGTGACTTTTCACGATCACATTGTGCGTGACTTTTGGCGTGCGTGACTTTTCACCCTCACGCTGCGCGTGCGTGAATTATTTGTCACGCTCATACGCTCACGTTGCCAGCACGTATCACTTGTTACGCATCACTTGTCCTGCTTCACTTTTCACGCTCCCGCTTTCCTGAGTGTACTACTTCTTTTACGCTCGCTCCTTATTGCCCTGTGACTTGATTGATTGATGGATACCTAGTAAGACTGGAACTTGACCTCGAGAGTTATAGACTCGACCCTATTTGATGATAAATGACCTTCATGCCTTGTCACGATTAATGACGATGGTTATCTTAACTAATTGATCATGCGTTCCTAGTTGGAACTAAGAGACTGGCTAGTCGTCTTATTGAAATGAATGAATGAGACACGTTCATGTTATGAACTATTGCAATCGACTGGCTGATCCCGAAATATTGACATACATGCACATGCAGGCTTCAATCTATTTATTTATTTATTTATTTATTTATTTATTTATTTTCTACAAAAGAAGCATGTGTACTTTATGGTCAAGGCATGATTACCGTGGTTAGATTTGATTGTTGCATTACGCTATGTAAGACCTGCAACCTAACCGCACTGGTATCGTTGTAGAGTTGTACATATCGTACCCGTTACGAAAGTACTCATTTGAATGACCATGATCCACGGCATGGAACTTCACTCAACGTAGAGACTATTAAGTTAAATAAAATAATGATTGCATGGAGAGAATAGATTCCCGAGTTCTTACATGGCAGCCCCCTTGGAACGAGTAGTACCCGACGGGCCGGCTAGTTCCCACAGGTACTGTAAATCTGTCATACGGGCAGGGAACAGTATCTGCTTTTATTATTATGGTATATTGTATATTGACGGGCGTCCTGCTAGGACTTGTCTAATTCATGCATGGCGCACATGATTGACTGGATAGACTAGCCTTGCTCGCACATAGTAAGAACTGAGGAATCCCTAATTGCATAATTCCAGGATAACTTGGGACTCATAATAGCAAGCCGTAGGATTTGATTGGACGTTCAAGATGATTTGTTTGTGTACTGTATTACTCTGTTACCTAACTGGGATGATCAGAATGTCAGGACATGACGGGCCAACTTCTGTCCTTGTTAGGTTGGGAGGTTGGTTCGAAGTGTCGTGATGTGATGTGAATCATAGTAGCAAGCAGAGATCTATTATTATATTCTTTTTGATGTGATGTGAATCATAGTAGCAAGCAGAGATCTATTATTATATTCTTTTACTTACTGGTTTATGTCCTTCATATCGTCCTTCCTTGTGGTACTTGCTATTAGAGGTCTAACCTCTCTGGTTTTGCATGGCCAGATTTAGAGCCGGTTCCCGAGGACTCAGCTTACTTCTACCTCCAGGATGGTCAATACTACGGGAATGATTGCAGGAGGACTCGAGTGGGTTCTTTACTTCACCGCTCGTTTTGTTATTTACCTTTATACTTAGCCGTTTGGCACCGACATATTAGTCGGATTGTCTTGTACTTACTTTTACATGATTGTAATTAAGTCAGACTGCAGCTGATAACAATTGTGTATACTTGCTATACCATCTGGCTATGTTTTATAAAGCCAGATCTCAAGAACATTTTGACTGAGCGTTTGGGACGCCTTACTGCTTTATCTTACATGTTCTCTATTTCTGTTTTCTTGCTTGAATGATTGAGACAATAGATGTGTAATGACCATAGCAAGACTTTTATGTAGTATGCACCCCCTCGTCTGGTTAGACAGCATTGATCGTATTATACGGTATTCATCTACCCGTAATACGTAGCTGGCTGAGTCATTCCCCCGCTCTCCAGTATTCTGGTTCTGGGGCGTGATAAGGTTTTAGTGGTGACACATGCAGGTCTGATTTCAGACTTGTGGGGTGTTTTAATTTATAGGATGTCTCAATCACACATGTTTCCCCTTGATCTCTTGATTCGTTATTCTCAACTCTTGCTTGACATTCCGGTATCCTTTGACTTCATTGATCCTTCATGTCCGGTTGTTTGATTATTCTCTTGTCCCTTTTCTTAGGGGTACTTCGTCTGCAGCGGTCAGAGCTGGGCAGCAACAACAAAGGTAACAAGGACAACCTGACCAGGATGGTCAGCAACCAGGGCCAGTCTCACATTAGGAGACTATCCAGGAAGAAGTGATAGTAGAACCAGCGGTTGGACTGCAGTATCCGGATATTACAAACCCACCCACAGTTCCACCTACCCCTGTGGAAGTGGACACACCAGCCCTTCTGGAGATCATGAGAGGAATGATGGCTGCTCAGCAACATCAGATATTGGCCCAGCAGCGCATGCACACTCAGCTACAAGAGCAGAATGTGTTGCTTAATCAAGGATTGCAGACGGCTTTGGAAAGAGGAGTGAGGACTGATTCAGGAGCATCAGCTAGGTTTTGCAAGTACAACCCCCGCCGTTTCGAGGGCACGGAGGATGCCATCTCAGCAGATGCATGGCTTAAGAATATGGAGGCTATTCTGACAGCAGCGAAGGTGCCGGCAGAAGAACGTGTGGATCTAGTAAAATTGTTACTTCAGGATCTCGCACGTGATTGGTAGGAATCAGAGGAAGTGGGCATCAGGCGTCCTGTGGCTTAGGACGATTTTACAGCAAGATTCAAGACCAAGTACTATGGAGTTGTGGCGCAGTTTGAGCTACAACAGAAGTTTATCAACCTCAGGCAGGCCGGCAAGACTGTAGAGGCTTATGCAGCGGAGTTCTGCAGATTGAGTAGGTTTGCCCCAAAGATGGTAGCAACAGAGCGCCAGAGGGCCATGAGGTTTCAGCAAGGGTTTCATCTTGAGCTCTTGCAATTGATAGAGGGGCACAATTACCAGACTTTTGACGAAATATTAACGGCAACTCGAAGGCATGAGATCACTATTCAGAGGCTTGCAGTAAGGACTGGGGGTCAGAAGAGATCCCACAGTCAGATAGAAGGAGGAGGGGGAGCAGCGCCCCGAACAACAGCACCATCCACTGGCATTCGTATCCACGATGTGGCGATACGAGGACCAGCACCACCCAGGCAGCAGCAGCAATAGCAACAGAGGAAGAACCAGCAACCCCCGGCGGGATGCACTTATTGTGGAAAGATGGGACACACTAGAGATGTGTGTCGGACATTGAATGGACTATGTCTGATATGTGGAAATCTCGACCATCGGGTTACTACATATCCCATAAATTCGAGGTCAGGAGGACCAGGGCAACAGTTTTTTGCTCTGCCAGCACCAGGGGCAGGCCAGTATCGAGGACCAGCAGTGGCAGTAAGGCCGTTGGCACAGCGTCCGTTAGTACCGCAGGCTCAGATGTTTCGGCAGCAGGGACCGCCGATACTGCAACACCAGCATAGACCACCCCATCATCATCAAGGCAGGGGCCAGCAGCAGCATCAGGCTAGGCCGCAGTATGGAAATCAGCAAGGAGGTCGAGGGCAAGCATTCACTCTGTCCTTGGAAGAGGCATTGGCATCGGAAGATGTTGTGGCAGGTAACATTCTCGTCGCCTCATGTCCTGCAGTAGCATTATTTGATTCGGGAGCATCCCATTCATTTATATCTGCACGATTTGCGATACGACTAGGAATAGAGTTCGAGGCATTGCCAGGGAGGTTGAATATACTCACTGGTAATGGGCTCGTAGGAGTTAGTAGAGTTATTTTAGCGTGTAGCGTTGTAGTTTACGGGCATTCCTTACCCGTCCGGTTGATAGAATTTTCTGTAGAAAATTTCGACGTTATCTTAGGCATGGACTGGCTGAAAGACAGTCATGCGACAATAGATTGTCGTAGAGGGAGTGTATCTTTTGATATTCCAGGCATGAAGAGGTTTACCTTAGTCAGATCAGAGGCAACTCAGCAAGAGCAGGGAGTAGGGACGGCAATGGAGGAAGTTTAGATTCCGAAGGTAGTTGAAGAATTTTTAGATGTATTTCCTGAAGAACTTCCAGGTCTACCACTAGTTAGAGATATTGAGTTCAGTATAGAATTGGCACCAGGAACTAAACCGATATCAGATCGGCTTTACAGAATGGCGGATTCAGAGCAGGCCAAGGTATATCAGCACATAGAGGAATTGAAGGAGAAGAAGTTCATCCAAGCTAGCGTATCACCGTGGGCAGCACCAGTAGTACTTGTGGGAAAGAAGGACGGGTCGTCCAGATTGTGCATTGACTACAGGAAGCTTAACGCGGCAACAATGAAGAACAAGTACCCATTACCCAGGATCGACGACTTATTTGATCAGTTGAGCAAAGCTAGAGTTTTCTCCAAGATAGATCTTCGTTCAGGGTACCATCAGGTGAGGGTTCGGAAGGAAGACATTCCCAAGACAGCATTCAGGTCGAAGTATTGGCATTATGAGTTCTTAGTAATGCCGTTTGGTTTGTCCAATGCTCCAGCAATATTCATGGATTTGATGAACCGCATCTTTATGCCATATTTAGACCAGTTTGTCGTTGTGTTTCTTGACGACATTCTCGTATACTCTGCTAGTAAAAAGGAGCATGAAGACCACCTCAGGAAATTATTACAAGTTCTGAGAGAGAACCAGTTGTATGCCAAGCTCAGCAAGTGTGAGTTTTGGTCGGATCATATTTCATTTTTGGAATATATCATATCAGGAGCTGGAGTAGCAGTAGATCCCAAGAAGGTAGAAGCAGTAGAGAGTTGGCCAGTACCCAAGACCGTAGCAGATGTGCGGAGTTTCTTTGGATTGGCAGGATATTACAGAAGATTTGTATCAGACTTTGCAAGGCTTTCAGCGCCCATGACCCGCTTGACCCGGAAGGATGTACCATTTGATTGGTCGGCAGAATATCAGGCATTATTCGAGACTTTGAAGCAGAAGTTGATATCAGCACCTATTCTTACATTACCAGTTGGACCCGGAGGTTTTACAGTATATTGTGATACGTCGGGTAAAGGACTTGGATGTGTCCTTATGCAACATGGGAAGGTGATAGCATACGCATCTAGGCAGCTTCGGGACCACGAGAAGAATTACCCAACTCATCATTTGGAGTTAGCGGCAGTAGTATTTGCTCTGAAGCTATGGAGGCATTACTTCTATGGTGACCGAGTGGAAATGTACACAGACCATAAAAGTCTGAAGTACATCTATACTCAGAAGGAACTAAACATGAGGCAGAGAAGATGGCCGGAGTTGATTAAGGATTATGACGTGGAGCTTCAGTATCACCCAGGCAAGGCTAATGTAGTGGCAGACGCTCTTAGCAGGAGAGGCGGCACATTTATGTTGATAACACAGAAGCACATCTTAGAAGACCTTCAGAAGATGGGCATCGAAGTTATATTTCCTAGTGATATAGGAGGTCTAACTAGTCTACAAGTCCAATCTGACTTGGTAGACAGGATCAAGGCAGCTCAGGCACAGGACCCAAGGATTCAGAAGCTTAGGACAGAATGTGAGTCAGGACTCAGGAAGGAGATGAGGATTCACGAAGATGGTACACTTAGGTTCGGATCGCATTTATGTGTGCCTAGTGGAGATATCAGACAGGAGGTCATGGCAGAAACTCACAGTTCTCAGTATTCTATTCACCCTGGAGGGACCAAGATGTACCAAGATATCAAGCAGCATTTCTGGTGGAACGGGATAAAGAGGGAGATAGCTAGATTTGTTTCCCGTTGCTTGGTATGTCAGCAAGTGAAGGCAGAACAGCATAGGCCAGCTGGGTTATTGCAACCGCTTCCTATGCCGGAATGGAAATGGGAGCATATTAGAATGGACTTTGTGACCGGTTTACCAAGATCGCCAAGTGGTAAAGATGCTATTTAGGTGATAGTAGACCGACTTACGAAGGTAGCACACTTTCTTCCTTTCAGAGTTGGACAATCTATAGAAAAGTTGGCAGAGTTGTATATGCAACAGATAGTCAGGAAGCATGGAGTCCCTGTCAGTATTGTGTCGGATCGAGATATCCGCTTTTCATCACACTTCTAGAAGAGCTTACATCATAGTTTGGGTACCAAGTTAAGGTTTAGCACGGCCTACCATCCGCAGACAGATGGACAATCAGAAAGAATGATTCAGACTTTAGAAGACATGTTGCGAGCTTGCACACTAGATTTTGGAGGGTCTTAGGAGAGTCACCTGCACTTGGTCGAGTTCTCATACAAAAATAGTTATCAAGCCAGTATCCAGATGGCGCCATTTGAAGTATTATATGGTAAGAAGTGCAGGTCACCGCTTGCATAGGATGATATCGGGGAGAGGAAGATGTTAGGCCCAGAAATGATTGTTCAGACGGTTGAAGTAGTTAAGAGAATTAGAGAGCGACTTCGAGTTGCGCAGGATCGGCATCGTCATTGGGCGGACCAGCATCGTAGGCCATTAGAATTCTCTGTTGGGGACCACATATTCTTGCGGATCTCACCTACTCGTGCGGTCATTAGATTTGGCGTTCGCGGGAAATTGAGTCCACGGTACGTGGGCCCATTTATTATCCTTGATCGGATAGGCGATGTTGCTTATCGTTTATCACTCCCACCTTCGTTACGAGAGGTGCATGACATGTTTCATGTATCTCAATTACGTAGGTATGTATCAGACCCAAGCCATGTCCTCGATCACTCTGAGCTGGTTGTTGGTACCAACCTGTCTTACGAGGAACAGCCTGTGTCCATTTTGGACCGAAGAGAGAAGATACTCAAGAACCGAACAATTAGTCTTGTCCGTGTTGCTTGGGGTCATCACTCCTTGGGAGAGTCAACGTGGGAACGTGAGGATGATATCCGATCATGGTATCCACACCTGTTTGACTCACAAGGTATATCTCTTTCTGTATACCTTGATTGTCTTGATTTCTCATGCTTATCACTTTATGGGTAGAGCTATTTGATATCGTAGATTGATGGATTTACATAAATAGTACTTGCTTTTGATATGGTAACAACAATTGCTTGTTCACTAGCATTGCTTGATCACTAGAATTGTTTGTATTAGTTTAGCCCCGATGTTTCTATCCTGCTTGGATTTGAAATTCCGAGAACGAAATTTTCTACGGTGGGTAGAGATGTCACTCCCCGTTCCCGGAATGTGTATTTTTGTATATGTACAACTCATGTGTATTTAGTTAATATTTATCATGTATTATTCTGTATTTAAATTCCTTTAGTTTCATGTTAATTAATTATCTGCTCTTTAAATTTTCAAGATTAATTTTATTTTTGCAATTATATTTCTGCAATTTTATTACCTGCATTTTATTTGCTGCTTTAGTTTTATTGGGTTTCGGTTTGCTGGACCCCCTTAAACCCGGCCCAACACCCTACCTACCACCATCCTTCCTATTTAAAGCTTCCATCTTTTTCTCTCTCCTCATTACTTCATTCTCACCATTACTTCTTCTTCTTCCTCTCATTACTCCCCACCACCTACCAGCAGCAGGAGAAGGCAAGTGCAAACTTGCTTCTCAATCACCCATTTTTTTTGGTTCATTTGCCTTCTTCTCGTGATTCCAAGAGAGATTAGTTCTTAGCATTTTTGATTTCTACGGCTGGTTTTCTCTAGATCTAAGTTATAGTATGTCACGACCCGCACCCTAGAGTAAGGGCACGAGAAGTGGGTACGTCCAGCCTACGCCGCAGTGTCGGCGGTAGAACGCTGTCCTAGGTTACTATCTAATCAACAACTCACGCAATTATATAATGTACTTGTCAATCTCAACTCCGAACAGAGGACAAGTATAGATATAATGAATCTCAATCACAGTCTAAGAACGATAAGATATCACAGAAGTTTATAACTAAAGACTAACAACAACATTTATAAACTACTAAAATAATATCTCAAACAAACTCAAATACAAACTCGTATCTCAAGTTATTACAATTCAAATTCTAAAACATGAAAACTATACCAAGTCTACTAGCTAGTCTCCCGATCACTCCTGAGTGTCGGGGCCATAGGTAGCTAAGCCATCTCCTGCTCCGAGGCAAGTAGGGCAAACATCCTCAGGGCAGTCATCTGTAATATTTTCAACAGGTCCAGTCAGGACAGGAACGAGTACAAATCATCAAGAAATTCCAAGTAAATGACAGAGAACTATAAAGCAGTTATAGACAGTTTTATTGATGAATATGGTAGTTTGTATACAGGTGATGGTATAGAGAAACAGTTAAGGTACAAGGAAAGTAAGGCAAGTAAAACAAGAGAAGAATCATAGCAAATAAGACTGTGAATAGAACTAGCTGAACTAGAGCAACATGATATAAGTCCAGAATGTAAATGTAAAAAGTGCAAACTCAAGTAAATCCAGACAACATGAATCTGATACCAGGTGATTCCAGTACAAGATGAGTCCAGTGTAAGATGATTCCAGTCAGTGATGAAGGTTCCAGGGTGAGTCCAACCTATACTCTAACAGTGTGTTTTAAAATACCGAGATCGACATATAAACGGCTGTAGGTAATACGGCACACCGCACACTTGGCCAAGTGTGGGATGGCTATCGTTCCAGAATAGTTCCAAGGGAGTAGTTCCAGATTGGGGTATGTCTACATGTCTTACTCTAGTATTTCCCCGCCCACAAGTACAAGTGAATCCAGAAACGACACGAGAAATAGAAATGAGTCCAGCCAAACATGATGATACCAGCAAAAGATTCCAGAGTGATTCCAGTAGGTGGTTCCAGTAGTGATTCCAGAGGGTGGTTCCAGTAGTGGTTCCAGAAGGTGATGCCAGTAGTGGTTCCAGAAATAGAGGCCAGACAGATGGTATGTGTGTCGCATACATGAATCCAGAAATATCCACACGTGTTATAAGAATCATATAAAACGAACTAGAACTGAAGTACGGTAATTGACAAGTAAATGAAAGAACTATCAGAGAATGTACTCGCCTGATACTCTGAAAAGAGTAATGAAATATCAGATGTCTGTACCGGAGTCACAAAGTCCTAAATAGAGCAGTATGGGTTATGACATGTTCAGAATAAGGTAAATAAAATCTACTATACAATCTACATGATTTTTGGGTCAATCTAGGTCAAAGTCAACTCTAAGTCAAACATGGTCAACTGTCTAGGTCAAACTAGGTCCAAGTCAGACTTGGTCTACTCTGGGTCAACCCAAGTCAACTACACTAGTCAAACTAGGTCAATCCTAGTCTAGTCAAGTCTCACTAGGGCTAACCAAGCCTAGACTAGCATACAACCAAGCAACATCACAAGCCACAAGGCATCACACATTATACATATCATCTATACATATATTCATGCATTCATTTAGCTCTATATACCCATGATTGCATAGATAGGATACTCACATCATATATTGTATACAAGTATTCATGTTTAGGTACAAAGGTATTTACATGTATATATATATATATATTAGTACATAGAGGCATATCTATATACTTATATATAGGGATACATAGGGAATGCTTATACACATACAAAACAGGGAAGGTGATTGTGTGTGTGAGTCTAGGTGTACATGTAACATGTGGGTGGGTGTGTATGTATGGCTGAACAATGTGTAGGACTGTGATGTGAAGAGTGAATGATGTGAGTGAGTGAACTAAGTGTCAAGACATGTCAAGAAGACTGTATAGGTAATACCATGTATGCCTGTCCAATGTTAGTGAGGGTGAAGACTGAATTTAGTGAAAACAATTGCTGTTTCCATTAGGTTCTCAGGAACTATAGACAGTTTTTATTTATGAAAGTTTAACATATCATTCTCAGTTCAAAAAGGAAAAATAAACAGTGCCAATGTGAGCCATGTGGTGTGTGCTGTGATATAAAGAGTGTAATTAATCTCAATTTTGGCTTTTACTTTAATCCCAAGTCTTTGTGTCTCAGGAAACTTATCTTGGTAACCTCAGTTAACAACACATTCTCAGGTAACTAATGGTAATCAAATGTTTTTTTTTAAAAAAAAATAACCAACATCTCAGTTTTTTCCTTTCAGTTTAAAGACAGTTTTGTGTGTGTGGTTAACATGTGTAAGCAATAGGAATCTCAGGATTTTATTAACCTCAGGAAAATGACAGTGAACTCAAATGTATCCCAGTCATCTACACAACATGTCAATAGGAATCTCAGTTTTTCCAAAACACTAATATCAGATTTCATTTAAGGACTGTTCATTTGGATTAATTCTCAGGTATTCACATTCATTCTCAGATCTCAAAACTGTGAACATGACAGCTCACATTACTACCCAACCAATCCAATGAATCCCCAACCCAGAAATCAGTGTTTAACATCCAAATTCAGGTTTATACATTCTCAGGTTTCACACATCTCAGAAATTTCACTTTAATGGAAAACTCAGGAAAAAGGACAGTTACACATTAACCAAACTCTAGCCAAAAAAATCAGTATTCAGGGTTCAGAACATGGTGTCAGTAATAGGGAATCAAAAGTTTAGAAACAAACCTATCTAAACATGACTGAATCTCAGGTTTTGTGAATCAAAATCTCAGGATACAGGTTATAGCCTCAGTTGTCGCATACATGAATACTTAAGTTCAGTTATCAATAAACAAAATAAGTTGAAACTAAAACATAACTCACTGAAACCCATTTGAAATCGAATTGAATCCTTGGAAACATTAAAAACAGTAAACAATGAATCAGTGACTCGAAAATCAGGTTCCCATTTACTGTTAGTTCAATCGAACCCAATTCTCAAATACTGTCAAACCGAGAACTGAAATTAGCCCATACACATTGCATAATCGAAATCAAATCATTCAAAATCAAAACATATAACATGTGTCAGAGGGGGGGGTCGAGTGTGTGTGATACACACGTGTCTATGGTGTATCAAAACTGTGTCCAAGTCGTGTCAAACACGAGTGTCAACATGTGACAGAAACTGTGCAAAGGCACAGCCTCGTGCACGCATGTCGAGTGTGCTAGGGACATGTGTGTCCTACCTAGTGTGTCGTGGTCGTGCACATAGGCAGAAGGGGTATAGGGGCTCGTGTTCAAGTGTCTGTACCACCATTAAACTGTGTCGTGTCCAAGATACGAAAGCGTGTCAGTAAGGGATTTCACGTGTGTGTACAGGAAGCACGAGAAAGTGCGACCTCGATTTCTTCGCGCACAGACATCGAGGTCCCACGAAATTTTGTGGGTAGGATGTCAGTCATTAGGACAACACGTGTACCAAGTTTCATGGCTTGAGTCATTGTGTCGTGTCAGCTAGGACACCCGAGCAGCAGGACACTGCACGACAGTGTCGTGCAGCGTGTTCGTGTCCATTTTGGACACGGACACGGCTCGAAAATGTGCTCAGTCATTAGGATTTGTGATCAGCATGTTAAGGGCTACAAAATCATGTAATTAGTTTTGAAAATTAACAGTATTCATTTCATTCAAGCATTTCATCAAACACCCATTCAAATACATCGATACGTGTCCGATACGGACACAAAATGGACACGGATTTCTACCAAACTTGGGCTACACCTAGGGGAACCCTAAATGAATGCATCTATGAAGAAAAATCATGATTTCAATGGGTGTAGATAGGTTTACCTATTGAGAGCTAGAATCTCAATGTAAAGAGCTTCTATTCGATGTCTTATTCGATTTTCTCCGGTTCAATCATCCTCGAACCTTGCTAGCAAGCCCCCACAAGTATTCTCTACTATTGGGGAGGATGATGCAATTGATTTGACTCAATTTAGGCTCAATTTGGATTAATGGGGAGAGTTTTAGGGAAGAACTAAGTAGGGCTTTTCTAGGGTTTGTAAAAGAGGCCAAGGCTTTGTTAATGTGACTTTATAGGAGGGGAGGGGTCTTGTGTGGCTGTTGAAATGAGTAGGGTTAGGGTTTTAGATGAGTGGTTAGGATCACTCCAACAAATTCCTAGCCTTCCTATTGGTTGAGGCTTCTTTTCACAAATATCTCAAAAGAAATATCTCATCCTAATAATATCTAGATATTACTAACCTTGGCACTTAGTAGGAATGTTCTACCCCTAATTTCAATCTCATGACTAATCTAGGTTGGTTAACGTCTAGGTTAAGGCTTTACAAAAAGGCTAGCATAATATTTAATTAATATAAATTACAATTTCACAAAAATGTCAAAATGACCAAAATACCCCTAGGCTTCAATGTAGAAATTTGAAATCCTAAACACATGATTAGGTCTCCTTGGTCATGATTAGTCTTCTAGGTCATGCATGACTAAGGTTTCACTAGCAAAACACCAATTCCACATTTCACTCAATTAAATAGTTTTAAAATAACTAAAAATCACCAAAAATCATATCATGACTTAAATATCATTATTAAATGATTTAAAACACAAAAGTTCAAAATTACCCTCATTTGGAAAAACTGGGTGTTACATAGTATATCGGCTGTTCATGGGTTCTTGATCCACCAACTTAGCGTGTATTTCTGGTACTGGAACAAGGCCCCATGGGACTTGGAGTTTGGGAGATATTTCACGCACAAGTTCTTACGTGCTCGCGTAAACATTAGCCCAGTCACGCACACGTCTATACGTGTTTGCGTGTATTTCAGTCACGCTAACGTTCTTATGAGCGTGCGTGCATTTCAGTCACGCTCATGTCTGTGCGTGTCTGCGTGACTTTTGAGTTACGTCCACTCTGTGCGTGCGTGTATTTTTAGTCACGCTCGCATTTGAGTGCGTGTATTTTCAGTCATGCTCGCGTTGACTGCGTGTATTTGAGTCACGCTCCTGTCTTTGTGCTGCGTGCGTGACTTTTTACGCTCATGTCACTGAGCTTGCGTGCGTGACTTTTCACGATCACATTGTGCGTGACTTTTGGCGTGCGTGACTTTTCACCCTCACGCTGCGCGTGCGTGAATTATTTGTCACGCTCATACGCTCACGTTGCCAGCACGTATCACTTGTCACGCTTCACTTTTCACGCTCACGCTTTCCTGAGTGTACTACTTCTTTTACGCTCGCTCCTTCATGCCAGACTTGGCGTACTTTTCATGCATACGATTCTGGCGTGACTTTTGGACTTAGCTTAGACTTGTTAGCATGACTTCCTAATTTGGGAGTTTTATTTGTTCTATATTTTATTCATTTAATGTTGGCATGATAATTCTCCTGTTATATCCTTACGCCTTTTGCTTGGACTTGAAAATCATAGCATGTTAATAATTGGGTATTATTGCCCTGTGACTTGATTGATTGATAGATACCTAGTAAGACTGGAACTTGACCTCGAGAGTTATAGACTCGACCCTATTTGATGATAAATGACCTTCATGCCTTGTCACCATTAATGACGATGGTTATCTTAACTAATTGATCATGCGTTCCTAGTTGGAACTAAGAGACTGGCTAGTCATCTTATTGAAATGAATGAATGAGACACGTTCATGTTATGAACTATTGCAATCGACTGGCTGATCCCGAAATATTGACATGCATGCACATACAGGCTTCAATCTATTTATTTATTTATTTATTTATTTATTTTCTACAAAAGAAGCATGTGTACTTTATGGTCAAGGCATGATTACCGTGGTTAGATTTGATTGTTGTATTACGCTATGTAAGACCTGCAACCTAACCGCACTGGTATCGTTGTAGAGTTGTGCATATCGTATCCCGTACGAAAGTACTCATTTGAATGACCCTGATCCACGGCATGGAACTTCACTCAACGTAGAGACTATTAAGTTAAATAAAATAATGATTGCATGGAGAGAATGGATTCCCGAGTTCTTACATGGCAGCCCCCTTGGAACGAGTAGTACCCGACGGGCCGGCTAGTTCCCACAGGTACTGTAATTCTGCCACACGGGCAGGGAACAGTATCTGCTTTTATTATTATGGTATATTATATATTGACGGGCGTCCTGCTAGGACTCGTCTAATTCATACATGGCGCACATGATTTACTGGATAGACTAGCCTTGCTCGTACATAGTAAGAACTGAGGAATCCCTAATTGCATAATTCTAGGATAACTTGGGACTCATAATAGCAAGCCGTATGATTTGATTGGCCGTTCAAGATGATTTGTTTGTGTACTGTATTACTCTGTTACCTAACTGGGATGATCAGAATGTCAGGACATGACGGGCCAACTTCTGTCCTTGTTTGGTTGGGAGGTTGGTTCGAAGTGTCGTGATGTGATATGAATCCTAGTAGCAAGCAGAGATCTATTATTATATTCTTTTACTTACTGGTTTATGTCCTTCATATCGTCCTTCCTTGTGGTACTTGCTATTAGAGGTCTAACCTCTCTGGTTTTGCATGGCCAGATTTAGAGCCGGTTCCCGAGGACTCAGCTTACTTCTACCTCCAGGATGGTCAACACTAGGAGAATGATTGTAGGAGGACTCGAGTGGGTTCCTTACTTCACCACTCGTTTTGTTATTTACCTTTATACTTAGTCGTTTGGCACCGACATGTTAGTCGGATTGTCTTGTACTTACTTTTACATGATTGTAATTAAGTCAGACTGCAGCTGATAACAATTGTGTATACTTCCTATACCATCTGGCTATGTTTTGTAAAGACAGATCTCAAGAACATTTTGACTGAGCATTTGGGACGCCTTACTACTTTATCTTACATGTTCTCTATTTCTGTTTCCTTGCTTGAATGATTGAGACAATAGATGTGTAATGACCATAGCAAGACTATTATGTAGTATGCACCCCCTCGTCTGGTTAGACAGCATTGATCGTATTATACGGTATTCATCTAACCGTAATACGTAGCTGGATGAGTCATTCCCCCGCTCTCCAGTATTCTGGTTTTGGGGCGTGACACTCCACCTCCCAAAGTAAACACATAACCTGAGGTAGATTTCCTGGAATCCCTATCTGACTGAAAATCTGAGTCTGTATACCACAAGGGAACTAAACTATCTGCCTGGTAAACTAGCATATACTCTTCAATCCTTTTCAGGTACTTCAAAATATGCTTTACGGCAGTCCAGTGCTCTTGTCCTGGGTTAGACTGATATCTGCTGACCATGCCTACGGCAAAGCAGATGTCTGGTCTCGTACATAGCATTGCATACATTAAGCTTCCTACTGCTGAAGCATAAGGAACTGCTTTCATGTTCTCTATCTCTTTAGGTGTCCTCGGACACTGCTCCTTTGATAGGGCAATTCCATGTCTAAAAGGTAAGAAACCTTTCTTAGAATTTTGCATACTAAAACGAGTTAGTACAGTATCGATATAGGAAGCTTGGGATAAGCCCAACATCCTTTTCTTGCGATCTCGTAGAACTTTGATCCCAAGGATGTGACCTACTTCTCCCAAGTCCTTCATATCAAACTGTTTGGATAACCATACCCTTACATCAGATAATACTTTCACATTATTTCCAATGAGCAAGATGTCATCCACATAAAGTACTAGGAACACCACCACGTTTTCGTCACACTTTCTGTATACACATGATTCATCCTGACATTGATCAAATCCATAGGATTTTATCACTTGATCAAAACATATGTTCCAAGATCTGGAAGCTTGCTTAAGTCCATAAATGGACTTTTTGAGCTTACAAACAAGATGCTCCTGGCCCTTTTCAATGAACCCGTCTGGTTGCTACTTATAGATGTCTTCCTCAAGACTTCCATTAAGGAAAGCTGTCTTGACATCCCTTTGCCAAATCTCATAATCGAGATGAGCTGCAATAGATAAAAGAATCCGAATAGACTTAAGCATGGCTACAGTAGAAAAGGTTTCCTCATAATCGATACCCTCTCCTTGAGTAAAACCTTTTGCTACAAGCCGAGCTTTAAAGGTTTCAACCTTATCGTCTGATACTCTTTTTCTCTTATAGACCCACTTGCATCCAATGGCTTTTACACCAACGGGTGGTTCTATAAGCCCCCAGACCTGATTAGAATCCATAGATTCTATTTCAGATATCATTGCTTTTTGCCAAGACTCTGCATCTTTATCTCAGAGTGCTTTATTGTAGGTACAGGGATCATAATCTTGTTCCTCAGGGACGAAGTCTGACGACTCTCCCAAGAACATATATCTATCAGGTTGTATCATAACCCTCCCACTACGACGAGGCACTATCGGTTGTGGTGTAACATTTGTGACACGTTGTGCAGTTATTTATGGTTCATCCTCTTGTACTATTGGTATTGAAGTACCTGGTGTCTCACGTCTCAGTTCTTCTAGAACAACTCTACTTGTGGGTTTATGGTTCATCATATAGTCTTCTTCTAAAAATTGGGCATTGGTGCTAACAATGACCTTCTGATCCTTAGGACTATAAAATAAACCTCCTTTCGTTCCTCTTGGATAGCCTACAAACAAGCGTACTTCTGTACGAGATTCCAACTTATCTGCTTTCCCATTCAGCACATGTGCTGGACTACCCCAAATGCGAACATGTTTCAGACTAGGCTTACGCCCAATCCACAGCTCTGTAGGAGTAAGAGGTACTGACTTAGAAGGAACCAAGTTCAAAATATAAGCTGCAGTCTCTAAGGCATATCCCCAAAACGAATCTGGCAAATCCGAATAACTCATCATTGATCTAACCATCTCCATAAGAGTTCTATTCCTTTTTTCGGCTACACCATTCTGTTGGGGCGTTCCAGGTGCAGTCAGTTGGGATGCAATCCCAGCCTCTGATAAATAATCCCTAAACTCTCCAAAGAGGTACTCGCCACCACGATATGATCGTAATGACTTGATACATTTTCTATGACGTTTCTCCGTTTCAGCCTTGTACTCTTTGAATTTCTCAAAGCACTCAGACTTACGGTGCATCAAATAAATGTATCCATATCTTGAATAATCGTCAATAAATGTGACAAAATATTCAAAGCCACCTCTAGCTTGGATAGTCATGTGTCCACACAAATCAGAATGAACCAATTCCAACACATCTTTGGCCCTATACCCCTTTACCGTAAAAGGCCTTTTGGTCATTTTACCTTCCAAGCAGGATTCACAGACTGGTAGTGCCTCCACTTCCAATGAACTCAAAGGTCCATCTTCAACCAGTCTTTGAATCCTTCTTAAGTTAATATGCCCCAATCGTAAGTGCCAAAGATATGCTTGGTTCATACAAGAAGGTTCTTTTCTCTTATTTAAGTTAGATGACATATTATTCATTTCCATAAGTTGCATTGTGGGCGAAATAGGATTAATGACATACAAGTTATCAACCAATGCACCAGAACAGATAAAATGTTTATTCTTTCTAATAACAATATTGTCATTAAAATAAACTGAATATCCATCCTTAACTAACATAGAAACAGAAACTAAATTCCTTCTAAGTGAAGGTGCATAAAGTCAATCTCTCAATGTCAAAGACTTATTTCTACCAAAAGATAAAGTAACATCTCCTAATGCAACGACCGATACTTTTGTAGCATCACCCATGAACAAGCATATCTCTCCATCACTGAGCCGCCTGGTTTCTTGGAACCCCTGCAATATATTGCAAACATGATTAGTGCCTCATGTATGTACACACCAGGTGCCGGTAGATAACACCGCTAAACATGTTTCAACTACTAGTAAATGAGATATACGTTCTTTGTTCCCTTGTTTGAGAAGTGGACAATCAGTCTTCCAATGTCCTGACCCTTTGTACTTGAAACATTTGCCATTCGGCTTTTTCACCGCGCCTTGAGGTCCCATGCACTTCTTTGCTGAGTTTGCATGTTTCTGAATGTTATTCTTCTTCTTACCGCCTTTTGGCTTAGAAGCAGAAGCCTTTTCAGAAACAAAAACATGACCAATCTGCCTAATGAGAGATTCAGCATCCTGTAGCTCTTTTGCAAGTTCTGCCAAACTATACAACCTTTTGTTCATGTTGTAATTAAGGCAGAAATTGTCAAAACTTTTAGGCAGAGTCCCTAAAATGATATTGACCTGGGTTTCCCCATCGATTTCAGCTCCAAGGATCTCCATCTCATTCAGATGACCCATCATCTTGAGAACATGATCCCTTACTGGTGTACCCTCAGCCATTTTTGTATTCATCAAATATTTCATAGCAAACTGCTTAGCTGTTCTACTCTGATGTTCGAAGAGTTCCTTGAGGTTATACATCATGTCATAAGCTGTGGCCATGGCCTGATGCTGATGTTGCAGTACATTTGACATAGATGCCAGAATGTAACACCGCGCCATCTCATCTACATTTTTCCACTTCTTATAAGCCTCTTTGACCTCTTCATCAGAGTTATCATCAGGCTTAGGTGGTCATTCCTCAACAAGTACATATTTGTACTCCTCTGTAGAAGCATGGAAAATACTAAGGAACGATCCATGTGGCCAGGAAACTCCATGCGGCTCAGAAAGCCAATGCGGCTCACAGATTCGTACGGCACGAGGGACTATACGGCCCAAGACATCCCATGCGGCTCAAAAGACATGTGGCGTAACAGTGCTCCCCTCCGCCCTATGCTGCATTAATTACTTTGGCAGCTGACATCTCTGAAAAAAGTGACAGCCCTGACACAAAAGAGGCAATTATGACTCTGTCATAATGACAGACCCCTAGGGAAGAGGAGGAGATCTCTGACACAATCCCTCGAGATCCATAAAAATGCCATGTGGCCTTGCCACGTGGGCGTTCGTATGCGGCTCGAGCGAAGACTTCCCATGCGATTCAGAATGAAGCCGTCCTATGCGACTCAGGCCGAAACAGTCTCATGCGGCTCAAGCGGAGGCCTTCCCATGCGGGTCAAGAGGACCATTTCCATGCAGTTCAGGCGGATGCATCCTTATGCGACTCACAATAATCATCTCCATGCGGTTCAAAGGTTCGAGGGGAGGCCACTACCCAAGCAGCCCTGACACGTGGCCCAAATCTTATGCGGCCCAAACCTTATACGGCTCAATCTTCATGCGGTTCAGATCCCCCCAGTGGCTCCTAGGACACGTATCCTAAGCCGATCAATTTTCCAGATTTATTGTAAACAGAGATTGGGTCAAATCCCAATAATCTGGGACACGTGGCAGGAGAATAAATCAAATTTATTTGCAGACATCAGCAAATCATCATGAGGAAGATTTATTCCAATTAGCGTTAATTACTTATGAGATTTGGGGTAATCTACACTTAAAGGTCCAGATTCATCACACTCAAAATTAATGGCCCAGATTGACCAATCCACAGGCCGCCGCCATCTCCAGGAAGCAATCATTGCAACCCTAATAATCACACCCCATTCCTATAAATAGCAAGGTGCCATTCCCTTGCAAAGATATACATTCCCGGGCAATATATACAACGGAGAGAGCGCGACCGGAGAGACCCCTTTTCGAGATCAAAGAGCATTAGAATACTTGGTGAAAAAAAGCAGAGAGAGGGCAAAGAGAGCATTTCTTCAACGCCGAGCAAATCTTCTGGAGCCAAGGCTGCATACCGATCGTCCAAGGAGTAAGGCAGGGCTGCCGTCGCCTTTCCGAGCCTCTATCGTCACCCCCCAGAATCTAAAATAAATAATTGTACTTAGTCTGCTGTACCTAGGCTTTCGTCCCGAGGCTTTCTTTGTACAAGCGAGTTTGTATTGTGAGTCTAAGTTCAGTCCTCCCATAAAACTGTTCTGTACTTTTACAATCAATGGCAAACACGATGGCGACTCTGCTGGGGACAAACTTCTCCACGGCTGAGGAGTTGGTGACGCAGTCGGATGCAGCCAAGCTTGGCTCCACGCAACAGAAGATGGTCGTCCATTTCGACCAACAAGCGTTTGAAGAGATGCTCTCTGAAGGAAGTGCTGGCCCGATCCAGAAGCGAACCCGCACAAAGAAAGCTCGCTGCGAGTGGAGGCCAAAATCATTCGCTCCTCCACAAGCTCTCGACGGTGTACTCTCTGCTACCCAAGACGACGAAGGTGATTCTCATACGGCTCCACTTCGAGCCGTAGAGAACCCTGTTGTCCCCAAGTCCGGCAAAGGAAAGCACTACGATGCTGGACTTGCAGGGACAAAAAGTGACTCTATGTGCCCTAAGAAGAAGCCAAGCACTCCTGCGGCCAAATCTGCCAACCACATGCAGGAGGGTCATGCGGGTGGATCTACCAGCCGCATGAAAAATGTCTATACGGCCAGATCATCCAGCCGCATAAAGAAGACTCATGCGGCTGAGACTCCCAGCCGCCTGAAGAAAGCCAATGCGGCTACGTCTGCCAGCCGCATGAAGATTGTTGAGGACGGCGGCATAATTCCTACCCCGTGCGGTTCTGTCTTCGACCGCCTGTCTTATGGTCCTGATCTCTTGTGCTCCCAAGAAGATATGTCTGACTCTCTCCAGTATCACTTAGACTCTTCCTACTATGTGCCCTTACGCACTAGAGCGAAGAAGTCTAAAGCAGCACGAACCTGGCGAGTTCGGTCCGCTGATCTGACCTCTGACCATCTGAGCGTTCCGCATACTATTACGCGGGCCTCGGATGGAAAGTTGTACAGAACCACTCGAGTCCAGCCCCTGACGGCAGACGGACAGAGAGGTTCGCAAAAGTCTCCCAAAATCCCGGGAACACACATGGTCGGTCCAGACCCATCTGACTTGCGTGAGGCCATCATCCACAAACGCAAGGAAAAAGAAGATGCATCGGGGTGCAAAGATTCCTCCCACGGACGTCACCGTACCCAAGTCATCATTAACTGCTGCTGCAATAGCGCGACGATGCGAGAAGACCGGCAGTCTGTCTTTCAAAGACTGCAACAGCTATCTTCAGAAGACGAGGCACTACCCGTCGTCTCCTTTAACTCTGCTCGGAAAGTCCCCGCTGATGAAAGGGGGAAGAAGACAAATGTTCCCAGCCCGAAGATTTCAACCACTGTAACAAAAAGACTGATGTCCAAGCGGGTGCCCACCACCGGAGTTTTCCAAGGTACTCGTTCTAAGACGAAATCTGCTACAATGGGAGATTCGTCGTCCACAACGCAGGGGGTTGCTGGAACTGGGGGTAGCACTCCTCCGAACCTTCACGACAACCCGATATTCTAAGAAGACGAGCCAGGAGAAACAACTCTTCCATTAGATGCAGCAAACCCCGACGTCTCGGAGGATGTCCACAACTCCCAAGACGAGACGAACTCGGAATCTGGGGGTACCGCTCCTTCCGAATCTGAACCAGAAGAGAACATACCCACGTACCCCGATAACTTCTCACTACAAGGGTATGATTCGGAGGGCGCTTCCTCCACCGCTCCGTCCATCTCTCCTCACGTAAAGACAATATTCATGACAGACAGCAGCCAAGGTGGTTCCAGTGATCGCCAACGCATCGACACGCTCGAAGCCATATTGCTTGCCTTGGTCAAGTTTGTAGACGAGATCAAAGCGGCCCTTCCAACTCTGCAATGAGGGACGCCTAGCCAAACAAGCGTGGGTCCCGCGGTCAATATGGACTCGAATTTAGTAGCACCGAACCCGTGCAACAATCCTCCTGAAGTAACGGCCCCCACCGCTGTGGAGGAGGCCTGCGAAGCAAGAAAAGAGGTCCAGGAGCTCCGAGCCATGTTTTACGCTCGAGAAAACTCTCAAGACCTTAGAATACGGCAACCATACCCTGCTGAATGGAGGGATGTCCCCTTCCCACCAAGATATAAGCCGTTTAACATCAATCCGTATGATGGCAAGACCTCCGCAAGTCGGTACATCACTTACTTCGAGGTCACCACCGACCATCTGCCCCATGACAATGCCATCCTCACACGATTATTCATCGGGGCGTTGGAAGGAGTCGCCTTCGACTGGTATCGCAATCTGTCGGACAACTGTATCCACTCCTTCGTCGGCTTCAAGCGCATGTTCTTGGAAAGATTATATGAAGTAGGACAGGACATCACTATGTCCACCCTCATGGACGTCGTCCAAGGGGAGAAAGAGCTGACAAGGAACTACATCGAGCGGTTCCGCCAAACCGCCATAAAGTTGCCCTCTGGAAACCCGGATTCCTCTTTATTGAAATTTGCCAAAAGAGACTGCTTCCAACAATCAGTCTCTGGATGGACGAAAGTCAATTCAAAGATTGGAAGACGTTCATCATCAGTGCCACAAGCACCGAAGAACGATTGAAGAAAGCTCGCCAACTGGGATTGCACATTTCGGACGGAGAGAACAAGGGCAAGCGTCCCAACAACGACAATGGGGGTAGCCCCTCCAACAATCGGGACAGCAGAGGAAAATAGGCTATGGTGGCCGATACAGCACAGAAACCTAAGCCTAAGCCAGCTGACAAATAATGGTCGTCAATCACTTACTCCTTCGAAGACGGTCACGTCAGGCCCATCTTGGACATGCTCATACAAGGAGACAGAATCCAACTTCCTCTACCAAGACGGGAACCGTGGCCGGCAGAGATGGAGAACCCAAAGTACTGCCATTATCACCACTACGTCCACCATGCTATACACGACTGCTACCAGCTAAAACGGTACATCAAAAACCTCATCGATTCGAACGCTGTGGCTATCGATTTCGAAGAGGTAACCGTGGCAGCGAACATGGTGTCAGTACAATTCGGCAGCTTTCCTCCGACGGAAACTCAAGACGGGGTGGTCCCCATCCCTCTGGCAACAATGGAGATCGCTAATCTTCCTCCTCTCCGAGATCAGACCGCTGGTCTAGTGCCCCTCACCACATCACGAGGGGAGGTCATGTGGATCCATCCAGACTTGGTATCGGAAGTGACTCGGCCCATATCGTCTTCTACCTGCAAGAAGAAGAGTAGAAAAATCAGGTCCTGCCGCACAATCTCGGCAGACATCGAAGAAGCTACAGCCGTCGTCACACGGTCTGGGGCACAATCCCAACCTGTGGTTGATAATCCAGCTGAAAATCATCAACCCACTACAACTGATGCTCCGGGACCGGCTCAGCCTCCGACGACCGACAAGCCTTTGCCGAGGGAGACTCGTTTTGACAAATCCCTCCGAAAAGAGGCATCACAAGGGCTGGAGAAGCCCTACAACTTCGACATCTTAGCACAATTGGCCAACACACCGGCCAAGTTGTCCTTATACGAGCTTTTGAGACTCTCCAAGGATGTTCGTGCGGTTTTGAGCGATGTACTCCAAAACGCCGACGCATACCTCGCTCAGGTCTACCTCACAGGAGAGATCCCGCTTGCAGATCTCCAAGACAGCGCCTGTACGTGAGGAATGCCCAACATCGTCTTCTCTCCGCAGGACATGCTCTTCAAAACCAACCTGCACGATCGCCCGCTATACTACACTGGATACATCGGCGACGTAAAGGTGGATCAGATGCACATTGATCCTGGCTCTTCCATAAGCATTATCCCGAAGGGTCTGCTACATCATCTCTGCATCCCAATGCATCGCCTTACGCCTACAAGCACCACCATCAACGGTTTCAATTCGGGCAGGAGCTACCCAATTGGGAAGATTCGTCTGAAGTATCAGATTGGCGATCTCCAATCCGAAGTCACCTGCTACGTCATAGATGCAGACACTTCGTACGACATCCTCTTGGGGTGCCCATGGATACATGACTATATAATCGTGCCTTCCACGCTGCATCAATGCTTCAAATATGTCGACAAGCACGGCTTCGTAAGGACGGAATTTGCTGATATCGATCCCTTCAAAGGGGTCGAATCTTACTATTCAGACTCCTGTCTGTACGAACAGTCGAAGAAACATCTTGGTGAAGAAGATGTACAAACTCGTACCGAGACAGCCACAGGATCAGAAGAACCTCTGACGATCCATCTCCAAGCTCGCAAACCTGGCAAGTCTGTACCCCTTACCGCCATTCTGCGTAAGGATGCAATCAGCCTCTCAGCACAAGAAGAGCAGATGATAATCCTGCTGCCAAGGTCTGGCCAAGTACCAAGACCCACCACAGAGCTACTGACAATCAGGCTGCCAAGAATCGGCCAGCTGCAAACGTAATGCCTCTGACAAGCCAATAACGATACGCCTTTCCAAGAAGGGTCGTCACACCGATGCAAGGTCTGAAACTTCTAGCGAACCAACTACTCCCCGCCCGACATCAAGCACCAGGCCGGGGGTCGCTAGTCTGCCAACAACCCCCCGTTCTACTCCCTCAACTGAACCTCTGACGATCAAGCTGCCCAGGTCGTCCTCTCAGTCTTCATTTACGCAGGGGGTAGCCGAAGAGGAACCGGAGTTAGCCAAGTATGTGTTTGCCCATACTGATGTTCCCTCCGCAGACGATGTAATCCCCCTAAAAAAGATACCTTACTTCATCAATAAAGGGCTATCTTTGAACTACCTCGAGCTTAATAAGCTCTGTACGATGTATGCTATGGAACACGGTATAGGCACTCACCTACATACACAGGTGACAAATGTGCATACCGCAATCCAGCTTATTCCAATGGAAGACGCCTACCGCATAATCGAGGGAGGGGATCATCCAATCATCTTCGGCCGGAAGGACGATCCGTATCCCTTCACCGTAGAAGAAGTCAACCTTGAATCAGATGCCGGAAGACTGCCCCTGTATCTTTATAGCCCCCAATCCAAACATCTCATGCAGAAACAGGGTTATGATCTGGAGACAACGCCAGGCTTGAACTATGGCACCGGACGACGACTACCTTTAAAGCCACCAGTCCCGGCTGGCAAATCATGGGACTATTATAGCAAGACTCGATGTGGGTTAGGGTATGTTACACCCACGACGACTCCTGAGAGTTCAGATGAAGAATACGACTGGCATTCATATTCAACCGGGTCACCAACTTCTGACTCAGATACCAGTATCGGAGACATATTCAGACAAGTCTTGTCAGTCAACATGGCATTCGCCGACTCTTATGAAGAAGACGAAGACATCCCTGAAATCCTCGAGCTAGAGCCATGGGCCCAACAGTTGGATGCACAATGGGAAAAGCGGTTCGAACTGAGAGAACCTCCTACTGAAGATGAGGTTATGTAGGTCGACCTCGGCAGCGAATCTTCTTCAAAATCAATTTTCGTCAGTAAAAGCCTAACAGACGAAGAGCGGGAATCGCTGCTGGAACTTGTCAAAGAATATATCGACGTGTTCGCCTGGAGCTATGAGGACATGTCGGGGTTAAATCTCGATATTGCTATTCACAAACTTAACATTCGGCCGGATGCAAAGCCAGTCAAGCAACAACAGGGACGCTTCCGTTCGGGCATCATGGATGCGATCGAAGCCGAAGTCAATAAACTGATAGCCAGCGGCTTTATTCATGAGGAGCAACATCCTGACTGGGTCGCCAACATAGTACCCGTCCTCAAGAAGAATGGGAAGATTTGAATTTGCATCGACTTCCGCAATCTGAACGAGGCATGCCCCAAAGATGAATTTCCTCTCTCTATCACAGACATCATGATTGACAACACTTGCGGCTTCGAACGTATGTCATTCATGGATGGCTTCTCAGGATACAACCAAATCAAGATGTCTCCGGACGACAAAAAGCACACATCATTCCGAACACCGATTGGCACATATTGCTACACAGTCATGCCTTTCGGTTTAAAGAATGTTGGCGCCACATATCAAAGAGCCATGAGTATCATCTTTAGAGACCACTTACGCAAGACGGTGGAGTTCTACGTTGATGACATCGCCGTCAAGAGTCGCTGTAGGGGAGACCATCTGCATGATCTAAGGACGGTATTCGACCTGATACGAGCGCACAATTTGAAAATGAACCCTACGAAGTCCTTCCTGGGCGTATCCAGCAGGAAGTTCTTGTGTTTTATCATCACCGCCCAGGGTATTCATGTAGTCCCTGAAAAGTCGAAGGCAATTATAGAGATGGGTCCCCTGAAAAATCTCCGCAAACTCAGAGGCCTTCAAGGGAGGTTAGCTTACATCAGGAGGTTCATTTCTAACCTCTCCGGGCGATGTCAATAATTCACCTACCTCATGAAGAAAGGCGTCTCGTTCGTATGGGACGAAGAATGTCAGCGTGCCTTCGACAGCATCAAAGAATATTTGTCGAATCCTCCAGTCCTGGTGGCCCCGGTTGCTAGAAAACCATTCCTGCTCTACGTAAGAGCAATAGAGCATTCCCTCAGAGCCCTGCTGGCACAAAACAACGATACAGGCCATGAACAAGCCATATATTACCTCAGCCGAATGATGATTGGGCCAGAGCACCGATATACCGCGGTGGAGAAGGAATGCCTTGCCCTGGTGTTCGCCATTCAGAAGATGCGGCACTATATCACTGGACAGACCATACATGTGATCTCACGAGTCAACCCTCTCAGAGTTCTCATGACTAAACCAGGGGCACTCAGCTCTCGCCTCGCTACGTGGGCAATATTGCTGTCCCCTTATCATATGATCATCATCCCGCAAAAGGCTGTCAAAGGTCAAGCCCTGGCAGACTTTTTGGCAGCCCACCCGGGCTCGGAGTCGTCCAGAATATATGATGAAATCCCAGATGAGGTCGCCGACTCGCATACAACCTCTCACGATGATATATTGTGAATGTTTTTCGACGGTGCTTCGAGAACTGGACCCAAGGGCAATATTATCGTCGGAGTTGGGGTGGTGCTGGTTTCTCCTTCCGGATTGGTAATCAATCGTGCCTACTCTCTCACAGAACCCTGCTTTAACAATGTGGCCGAGTACAACGCTCTGGTCATTGGCCTCCAACTTGCAAAAGAGCTGGGGGTAGAATATCTCGAAGCATACGGCAATTCACAGTTAATTGTCAACCAGATCCGGGGCTCGTACGAGGTTGGCCATGAAGACATGATCCCCTATCACTAAATAGCGATCGACATCATCTCGACGTTCGAGGGGTTCTTCATTGAGCATGTCCCTAGACTCCGAAATATTGAAGCTAACGCCCTAGCTGGCCTTGCCGCTTCCCTAGCGGTTCCGAACTATGCCCACCAGTCCGTGGAGGTAATAGGCCACGAACTGGTCTGTCCCAAGAACAACGTTCAATTCATGGTGAGCTATTTCGCCCAGACAGTCGACAAAGCACCAGACTAGAGACAGCCATTCATCGACTTCGTCGTCTACGACATCCTCCCAGAGAATCCAAAGGAAGCCACCTCCATTAAACGGCATTCTCTCAGATTCTTCTATAATACAGAGACGAAAATGCTGTATCGACGATCCTACGACGGGTTGTTGCTTCGATGCCTGTCGAACGCAGAAGCCAAAGAAGCCATGTGAGAAGCTCATGACGGTGTCTGCGGGGCCCATCAGCCTGGTCCTAAATTGCAAGACCGTCTCCGCCTAATGGGCTACTACTGGCCCACGATGGTGGCAGATGCGATAGACTATGCGAGAAAATACAAAGCCTGCCAAGTCTACGCGGACTTCATTCACCAGCCATCCGAATTTCTACATCCAACAGTGGCATCCTGGCCCTTCAAAGCATGGGGAATGGACATCATCGGTCCAATTACTCCACCTTCCTTCCATGGACATCGCTTCATACTTGCGATCACGGACTACTTCTCCAAATGGGCAGAAGCTGTACCACTTACAGAAGACAAAACCTCAAACGTGATCAACTTCCTCAAGCATCACATCCTCTATCGCTTTGGACTGCCCCGAAGGATCATCCACGATAATGGTCCGCAGTTTGCAAGCCACGCTTTTTATCGGTTCTGCGACAAACACCACATCCAGAATATTGCTTCGATGCCATACAACCCAGCAGCGAATAGGTTGGCAGAGGCATTCAACAAAACAATCATCAAACTCCTCAAGAAGTTTGTCTCTTCCAACAAACGCGATTGAAACGAGAAGCTTGGTAAATGTTTATGGGCATAACGTACTACAGTCCGAACAGCTACCGGGAACACACCATTCTCCCTGGTGTACGGGAGTGAAGCAGTCCTCCCTTTGGAGACTCAAATACCCTCACTCCGTGTCGCCCTCACTTATCAATTGACGACAGATGATAACTTCCGTCGTCGACTACAAGAGTTAGAGGCCTTAGATGAAAAGCGCCTCTTGGCTCAGCAACGAATTGAGCTATACCAAGCATGCATCTCTGGAGCCTTCAATAAGAAGGTTAAAATCAGAACATTCCAAGTAGGCGATCTCGTTCTAGCAGTCTGAAGGCCGATGGTCATGACTCACAAAACTGCCGGCAAGTTCCAGCCAAAATGGGAAGGTCCATTTATCATCGAGGCCGTATTCTCCAACGGTGCTTACCGCCTCGCCAAGCAAAACGGGGACTTGCTCATGTTGCCCGTCAACGGTAAGTTCCTGAAGAAATATTATGTCTAAACGACATTCTTCAGATTTTTGAGTCATGTGCCAACTGGTACTACTGAACTCACACTCACAATTCTCCAGATCATTGAGTCATGTGCCCGCCGGTACCGCTGAACTCACACTCATTATTCTCCAGATTTTTGAGTAATGTACCCGCTGGTACCGCTGAACTGACATCCACAATTTTCCAGATTTTTGAGTCATGTGCCCGCCGGTACCGCTGAACTCACACTCATCATTCTCCAGATTTTCGAGTCATGTACCCGCTGGTACCGCTGAACTCACATCCATAATTTTCCAGATTTTCAAGTCATGTGCCCGCTGGTACCGCTGAACTCAAACTCATTATTCTCCAGATTTTCGAGTCATATACCCGCTGGTACCGCTGAACTCACATCCACAATTTTCCAAATTTTTGAGTCATGTGCCCGCCGGTACCGCTGAACTCACACTCATTATTCTCCAGATTTTTGAGTCATATACCCGCTGGTACCGCTTGTAGTGCCCCGTCCCGCAAAGTCAATCGTAGGAATCGAAATGCCGACGACATTGGATCTTAGCCTTGCAACGGCAGCTCGAAGGCTCGCTCGTCCGAGGTGACTCCTCGCACAGGTGGGGTAGTTTCGGTGAACTTGTCTCATCTTAGCCTTCATATAATAACACGCATGTTTTCAACTTGCACAAGTAGGCTAATCTAAAAGCTACGAATGCACATAGCTAAGAGAATAATCCCGACCAGTCGGAATGTCCTAGAACATGGAAAATGGTCCCACGGTTTTCATAGAAGTCGGCTCGGCGTGCTTTCAAATGACACTCGATCCTTCGATCCCGTAGCTTGGGAGAAGGAAGTTGGCTTAAGTTGTTATCTGCCCCGACACTTGAAATAGCCTAAGTCATAGGCGTCGCCTACGTGAATGCTTGGTAAAGCATGCACGGTCCCGTCGTTTGCCCCAACACTTGAATCAGCCTAAGTAATAGGCGTCGCCCGCATGAATGCTTAATAAAGCATGCACGGTCCTGTCCCGCAAGGCTTGGCATAGCCTTCGCACATCCTGCAAGTTAAGTCGTCTCGTACGGCTCGTTGGCTTAGTCTAGGTACCCGAAAAATTGGTTGTCCAAGTCGACCCGTGCTTAGCACGTTCCCTCGATGCGTAGCTCGGCGTAGCCCTTGCTCGTCGAGTCGTTGCCCGAATAAGTTAAGACAAGTGTTGCGTTGGGCTATCAAAGCCATTTCTAGCACTGTCCCGCTCTATCTGCGGTTGTCAAGTCACATAGTCCCTTGAAAACAAGGCTCGTCACATAAGTATATGACTTGAGCGATAGCGTCGTCTATAGAACCAGGCCTGTCTAAGGCATGAGCTACGGTCAGTTTAGTGGAAAGCTAGCCATGATCAAAGGAAGTCCACGCGACTGGTTATCGCCGAGATCGGTCCTTCGTACTTGGGAGTCTCGCTATGTCTCGATAAGTCCTGCACACGAGATCGATCCCCCGGCTTGGGAGTCTCGTTAAGTCTCGATAGAATGAAGGAATGCATGGTCATGTTAAGGAAGTATTTGATAGATCGAATTGGGTCTTGCATGGTCATTGGACAACTTGTCGACAAGGTGTAGTCTTCTCGAATGATCTCTACCGGGGCACCGAGATCATTCGCCCGGGGAAAGCGAGTGCGGCTCAACCAGGATGCCGGATAACCGCATGGGAGTATCGACGCTTCTGGGGCTAACTACCCTTAGAAGGGCGGACCGATACCCCCGCCGAGCCGTGTCCAAGATAGCTTGAAATTGCTAGTGACAACTCATGTAGATGTGTCGACAAATAGCGGCACACCGCGTGTATGCCTTTTGATTGAGTCTAGAGCTTGAATGCAGATCTAGTCGGTAACACAAGGTCTGGGCCTAAGACTGGGCTGTAGCATCGGCACCGTGCTTGGCACGATAGATGGCGTCGGGATATTCATAAAAGTGATACTATGGTCCACAAGTCTTGTCTATGTTAGCAAATGGGTCTAACAGGAAGGCCGCAAGGCGGTAGCACGATGAGTCTTGATAACTTACGAGTCGCGGCCTCATCTTAAAGCACGGACAAGTCTAAGCAAGGTCTTGAGGTACGACCTGCACGAGTCATCCTATTGCCGTCCTTGGCACTTGAATCATTGGCACGAGAATTGGTCTAGTGGCGCTGAAGTTTAAGTAAAGGTCTTGGCACGGCCGAGTTCGCGTAAGTGACTCCTCGGCATAGCATTGTCTCGAGTATGTCTAAGTCGCAAATAGAACGTGGCACGACCCTGCCATCCCGAGTTCAAGTTTGGTCAAGTTCATGAACGATGAGGCACTGCCTCGATCGAAACACACGTTGGTATTGTAGCACGACCATGTCTTTGCGCATCGAGTTGGTTAGACGTCAAGTCTTAAAACTGATCCTAAGGCAAGACTAGAAAGAACATCGAAAGGGGTCTAAACTGCACAAAGTAAATGAACGTGTCGATTATACATGGGTGGGCGAGGAGCTCACTCCACCAGTACATTTGAGTACTGACACCCACACAGTGTTCATGTGCAGGCACAAGTAGAAGCTCGTGGTGCGGAGCTCGCTTGGATGCGTCGAGGCACGGAGTTCCTTGGCTATTCAAAGCGTGCGACCGTGTTGATTGAAGACTTATACAGGACATAATGTATGGACATCGCCTTCCAAAGCTTCCGCTGGATTCAAGTATTGTATCGAGAGATGAGAGAGAGCAGAGTGACTTATAAATGAGAGAAAAGTGAGCACGAGAGACTTATAATTTGGCCTTGTGCCCATAAATGTAATCTTGTATTCAATATCAATAAAAGAGTTTCTTTTGAATGACTTGTGTTCATGTGTAATTGCTTTAAAATTTTTGTTGTGTATTCAATGTATCTGCTTGGGACTTCTGTACGACGACCCCGTCGCCGCCGCTGTAATCGGTCGTTATGGAACTGCCTTGCACGAGCGAAATCTAGGCTCGTGCAGCATCACGCCTTAGCGAGGACGATCGCTCCTACGGGAGTGGGGCGTGACATAATGGTATCATAGCACGGCTTTACGTCCTTGGACTTGACGTCGAATTTTTCAGTTTTGAAAGCTCGTCGTTGGAAAAAGAAGTGTGCGCTCTCTCTCAAATGTCCCTCGGCATGTCCATACAATAAGTCTAAATATTTTCGAAAGCTCGTGCAAGCGTTCAACCAAACGCATCGGTAGGCTATCATCGAACGCATCTGTACGCCTTTGTGCCGAACGATGTTGAACGATGTTAAACTTGACTCGATAAAAAAAAAACACTTGCTAAGTTAACATGTCGCGTGCGTGCCTAACTAGTCATGCGTTGACCCTAGAAATTGAGCGTGTAAACTCGAATATAGTCCGCACGGGATAGCCATGCGCACGGCCTTTTGGCTAAGTTGCGTCGCGTATCGCGCACCTCGACTTTTGGTGCAAGCGAGTTGCGAGCGATATCAAGTACCGCTCGGTCGGGAGCGAAGCTGCACTTAGAGTGTCTATCAATTGGAATGCTATCGAGTTAACGCATAGGCGTACACGGAGGATTGACTTAGATTTCGAGGAAATAGTACGAACAACTCAGTACGTCGATGCGACGTGAGCAATTACACTAGGGATTCGTCGAACGAATCTGAAGAATATGTCTTAGCAAATGACGCGAACGTGATTCAGGACTAGATCGTATGGCTCGAATCCGAGTGGTGTATGGATTTTCTGGGAAATCATTTGAGCAAAAATTGAGGATTTGAAATAATATCGAGTAAGTCGGCGAGGCGATACGATCGCACAAAGCCTTAGAACGCGTCACGCTTAGTTGATCGTGACTTCGAATGTCCCGAACGAGCATCTCGTTCGGACAACTTGAGAATAGGCAACGCATGTTAGAAAATGATTTGGAACGATGAATGAAAATGAATGGTCTTGATCGAGGAAACTTAGAGTCTCGCACGTACGATTTTGGACTGATTCAAATGAAATGTGACTTGAGTTTTGAACAACGATCTTAAAACAAGCTTGAGGAATAGCAATCAAACTTGATCTTGAATATCGAGGAAATTATGGAATATCTAGTTCGGACAATAGCATCAGTCGCACGACTCGAAATTGGTTGCAAAGGAAGATCGTCAGGTTATGCATATCGTCGATGGTATTGAGGCGTATCAAAGATCGATATACGATAACTCGGGGGTACTCTGACTCGGCGAATGACGATCGTGCAAATGTCATTGTTTCGATTGATGCTATACTTGGAATATTGAAACGTGTCGAGGAAAAGAGAAACATGGATCGAGGTTTTTCTAGTTGAATGAATGACGGTCGGACTATCAAACTTGGATTGGATGAAAATAATATGTTTGGATTTGCTTCGTCGATAACCACAACTTCGACATTCTTGTCTTATGCGAGCGCAACTCCAGCCTCGCACATACGTCGCGCCAATTTGAGACGATCACTCCGCGTGAGCGCTGGTATGGTGATTCATACAGCGGGGGTAATTGAACTAGCATGGCGTGGCAATTTGTATGTTTCGACTTGTGGTTAGACGCGAAGGTGGACTCGGAAATGACATAGCGTGCTTGATGATCGAACTTGAGGATTGCGTAGGTCCAATCCGTGTATCGAGAATGAATGAGTCTGGACTCAAACAAGAGTTACGCCCCGATGAGAATGATTATTCCGCGGGTGCGTTGCATGGTGATTCATGAGCCAGCGTAGATAATCGGACTCGCGTGATTGGGGCACAACGTATTATCGAGCTAGATTACCTCGTGATCGAATACATGAATTGGTTAGAATTGGTGATTGGAATGGATTCGAATATGCGCAACGAATGCATTGATGCGAATAGGTAATCATGCTCGATGTTTGGAAATCTGAGTGACGCGAGCTTGGGTAGAAAACCCCGTACTACCGACTATGGTTTGACCCTAGGATTGGGGTCAGTATTGGCATTATTGTTGGGGAACTATGATTCCAATCCTGACATTGACTTAGCCTCGCAAAGATTGGCCTAGCGGTTAGGCGAGACGCCCTATTTCATAAGTTATCAATCAAAGGATTGATCTAGAGGGTTGACATAGAAGGATTGAACGAATCAAGGATAGAAAAATCCTACTCACGAGATTCGGCTGACATGCATATATTTTAGGGACGCCTGGGTATGTGCACGATGCGACTCGAGTGAGAATGACGAATTCTCTATTATGCGGCTTGGTTGAATGCATGTATTTTGGCGACGCTTGGAATGCGTGCACGATCCAGCCAAGTGATACAATGAGTTCAAGCAAGACTTGAAAAATGGGAGTGTGTCAAGATCTTGAAATCATGTTAACAGAAAGATTGATAGTCGTACGAGTGTGGCTCGGAATTGAAGGAACGCGTAGGCGAAGTATGTGCGATAGTCCCGCATCTGTGCACGATTAAGTCTTGGCCATAGAAATGGTAGGATGGCTTGCCTTCAGGAAAGTCTCGAGGACGAGACTTGTTCTGAGTGGTGTATGTTGTAGTGCCCCGTCCCGCAAAGTCAATCGGAGGAATCGAAACGCCGACGACGTTGGAACTTAGCCTTGCAACGGCAGCTCGAAGGCTCGCTCGTCCGAGGCGACCCCTCGCACAGGTGGGGTAGTTTCGGTGAACTTGCCTCATCTTAGCCTTCACATAATAATGCGCATGTTTTCAACTTGCACAAGTAGGCTAATCTAAAAGCTACGAACGCACATAGCTAAGGGAATAATCCCAACCCGTCGGAATGTCCTAGAACATAGAAAATGGTCCCACGGTTTTCATAGAAGTCGGCTCAGCATGCTTTCAAATGACACTCGATCCTTCGATCCCGTGGCTTGGGAGAAGGAAGTTGGCTTAAGTTGTTAAGTTGCCCCGACACTTGAAATAGCCTAAGTCATAGGCGTCGTCTGCGTGAATGCTTGGTAAAGCATGCACGGTCCCGTCGTTTGCCCCAACACTCGAATCAGCCTAAGTCATAGGCGTCGCCCGCATGAATGCTTAATAAAGCATGCACGGTCCTGTCCCGCAAGGCTTGGCATAACCTTTGCACGTCCCGCAAGTTAAGTCTTCTCGTACGGCTCGTTGGCTTAAGTCTAGGCACCCGAAAAGTTGGTTGTCCAAGTCGACCCCGTGCCTAGCACGTTCCCTTGATGCGTAGCTCGGCATAGCCTTGCTCGTCGAGTCGTTGTCCGAATAAGTTAAGATAAGTGTTGCGTTGGGCTATCAAAGCCATTTCTAGCACTGTCCCACTCTATCTGCGGTTGTCAAGTCGTATAGTTCCTTGAGAACAAGGCTCGTCACATAAGTATATGACTTGAGCGATAGCGTCGCCTATAGAACCAGGCCTGTCTAAGGCACGAGCTACGGTCAGTTTAGTGGAAAGCTTGCCACGATCAAAGGAAGTCCACATGACTGGTTGTCGCCAAGATCGGTCCTTCGTACTTGGGAGTCTCGCTATGTCTCGATAGGTCCTGCACATGAGATTGGTCCCCTGGCTTGGGAGTCTTGTTAAGTCTCGATAGAAAGAAGGAATGCATGGTCATGTTAAGGAAGTATTTGATAGATCGAATTGGGTCTTGCATGGTCATTGGACAACTTGTCGACAAGGTGTAGTCTTCTCGAATGATCTCCACCGGGGCACCGGGATCATTCGCCCGGGGGAAGCGAGTGTGGCTCAACCAGGATGCCGGATAACCGCATGGGAGTATCGGCGCTTCCGGGGCTAGCTACCCTTAGAAGGGCGGACCGATACCCCCGCCGAGCCGTGTCCAAGATAGCTTGAAATTGCTAGTGACCACTCATGTAGATGTGTCGGCAAATAGCGGCACACCGCACATATACCTTTGGATTGAGTCTAGAGCTTGAATGCAGATCTAGTCGGTAACACAAGGTCTGGGCCTAAGACTGGGCTGCAGCATAGGCACCGTGCTTGGCACGATAGATGGCGTCGGAATGTTCATGAAAGTGATACTATGGTCCACAAGTCTTGTCTAAGTTAGCAAATGGGTCTAACAGGAAGGCAGCAAGGCGGTAGCACGATGATTCTTGATAACTTGTGAGGCGCGGCCTCATCTTGAAGCACGGACAAGTCTAAGCAAGGTCTAGAGGCACGACCTGCACGAGTCATCCCATTGCCGTCCTTGGCACTTGAATCGTTGGCACGAGAATTGGTCTAGTGGCACTGAAGTTTAAGTAAAGGTCTTGGCACGGCCGAGTTCGCGTAAGTGACTCCTCGGCATAGCATTGTCTCGAGTATGTCTAAGTCGCAAATAGAACGTGGCACGACCCTGCCGTCCCAAGTTCAAGTTTGGTCATGTTCCTGTACGATGAGGCACTGCCTCGATCGAAATACACGTTGATATTGTAGCACGACCATGTCGTTGTGCATCGAGTTGGTTAGACGTCAAGTCTTAAAACTGATCCTAAGGCAAGACTAGAAAGAACATCGAAAGGGGTCTAAACTGCACAAAATAAATGAACTTGTCGGTTATGCATTGGTGGGCGAGGAGCTCACTCCACCAGTACAGTTGAGTACTGACACCCACACAGTGTTCATGTGCAGGCACAGGTAGAAGCTCGTGGCGCGGAGCTCGCTTGGATGCGTCGAGGCATGGAGTTCCTTGGCGATTCGAAGCGTGCGACCGTGTTGGTTGAAGACTTATGCAGGACATAATGTGTGGACATCGCCTTCCGAAGCTTTCGCTGGATTCAAGTATTGTATCGAGAGATGAGAGAGAGCAGAGTGACTTGTAAATGAGAGAAAAGTGAGCACGAGAGACTTGTAATTTGGCCTTGCGCCCACAAATGTAATCTTGTATTCAATATCAATAAAAGTGTTTCTTTTGAATGACTTGTGTTCATGTGTACTTGTATTAAAATTTCTGCTGCGTATTCAATGTATCTGCTTGGGACTTCTGTGCGACGACGACCCCGTCGCTGCCGCTATAATCGACCGTTATGGAACTGTCTTGCACGAGTGCAATCTAGGCTCGTGCGGCATCATGCCTTAGCGAGGACGATCGCTTCTACGGGAGCGGGGCGTGACACCGCTGAACTCACATCCACAATATTCTAGATTTTTGAGTCACGTACCCTCTTGTACCGCTGAACTCATGTCCTTCTTCCACAAAGATATCCCAAACTACTAACTTATGTACCCGCTGGTACCTCTGAACTTACACTTTGATTCCAACATTCATGGATTGTTGAGTTATATACCCGCTGGTACCCCTGAACTTATATCCCGGTCACTCTTTTGAAAGAAAGTCATATATAACCGTACCTCTGAACTGTGTTCCTAAAAGAGATCCTCCCCCATGATCCACTACCCGCACTCCCAGTGCAAAAAAAGGGTAACGGGTCCACAAACTTCCAAAACGACCATGTCGATGCTACCTCTGAGTCGTCTCAATTCCGCCAAAAACAAATCACCTACTTATATGGAACTTCTATGTCCTCATTACCTCTGAGTCGTTCTATGTACCCCCTCTTTATTGAGGCTACTCCTGGCATGTCCTCATTACCTCTGAGTGGGAAGGCTCCGTCGAAAAAACCTTCATGCTTGCCATGTCCTTAGTACCTCTGAGTAAGTATGTTCGTTCCCTTTAACTTGTTGCCCGTATCCAAAACTAGGGTACGTTAGGGGCAATGGGTCCATGCAAAATGTCCCAAAAAGATGATTATTACAAAGCAAAAGAGTGAAGAAAATATATTCCATTCATTCAAAAATCGGTTACATCCACGCGATTACAAGAAAATTCTTCATGCAGACAAAAAGAAAAGCAAAACAAAGCAAAGACTACAAACAGACATTTACGAGAAACCTCTAAACCCTAGTTGCAGAAGCGCGTATACAACTCCCTCAACCACCTTATATATGAAGGATGCAATTGAAGAAGATCCTTGTCCAGAACAGGAGAATCAGAATTCCCAACGCTGCCACCCTCAGCAGTCTCGATAGTGGAAAGGATGTCGTCCCTCTCAGGTGCCGGTTCTACTTTCATCGCCTCCTCCTTAACAGAGGAAGGCCCCTTATCGATGACAGGAGGCGGTGGCTCCTCTATCACTGCAATCTCAGCATTCGGTGGAGACACTACAAGAACCAAAGACGGAAAAAATGATGATGAATGATGAAAACAGTCAGAAGATATTTAGAGATGTTCATGCGGCCCGTTTAAGACAACTTTTATGCGGCTCGGACATGGAATATACCCCATGCGGCTCATGGGACGTGTATGCGGGCTATGTAATTTGAAAAGCTTGCATCGAATGATTGTGCACGAAGCATGCAGCAGAGCAGCCTCTGTTAGGGTTTCAAAGTACCCAATCTTCTACACAGTCCTTATCTTCGATGGCAACATGAACGTCAAGACGAACGGAGAGTGCGGTAGTCGAAGACGAAGCCAATTTCCTACTCTTCGACACAACCTTCTTCACCGCCTTGGAAGCCCTAGGTGCCATCATTGTCTGTCGATCAGAAGAAGAAAACAAGACAGAACTATTAGTCAAGAAGAGTCTAAGAGAGAAGTCCCCCCAAAATACCCTTCTATTTATAGAAAAAGGAGGACCACAGACCGACGCCTCGTATAACGTAGTCGACTCTTCGGCTATCAAGACAAACTAGCTAATTAAAGATCAGAAACTCTTGGAATTCTGCCCCGAAAAGATTTGCACGCATGACATAATAATGTGGCAAAGAATTATGCGGCTGAGACATCCCTGCGGTTCAAAAGTCTCTGCGGCTCAAACGGCCATGCGGCTGAAACAACTCTGCGGCTCGAAAGTTCATACGGCTGAAACTTCCATACGGCTAGGACTTCATATGCGGCCAGAAGAATACGACCATGCTTCTTATTCAAAGTATTTCAATTTTGTAAATTGAAAACTTTGAAGGGGGTCTTGTAGAAGCATGGAAAATACTAAGGAACGATCCATGCGGCCAGGAAATTCCATGCGGCTCAGGAAGCCCATGCGGCTCACAGATTCGTGCGGCAGGAGGGACTATACGGCCTAAGACATCCCATGCGGCTCAGAAGACACGTGGCGTAATAGTGCTCCCCTCCGCCCTATGCTACATTAATTACTTTGGCGGCTGACAACTCTGAAAAACGTGACAGCCCTGACACAAAAGAGGCAATTATGACTCTGTCATAATGACAGACCCCTAGGAAAGAGAAAAAGATCTCTGACACAATCCCTCGAGATCCATAAAATTGCCATGCCACGTGGGCGTTCATATGCGGCTCGAGTGAAGACTTCCCATGCGGTTCAGAATGAAGCCGTCCTATGCGGCTCAGGCCGAAACAGTCTCATGCGGCTCAAGCGGAGGCCTTCCCATGCGGCTCAAGAGGACCATTTCCATGCGGCTCAGGCGGATGCATCCCTATGCGACTGGTAATAATCATCTCCATGCGGTTCAAAGGTTCGAGGGAGGGCCACTACCCAAGCAGCCCTGACACGTGGCCCAAACCTTATGCGGCCCAAACCTTATACGGCTCAATCTTCATGCGGTTCAGATCCCCCAGTGGCTCCTAGGACACGTGTCCTAAGCCGATCAATTTCTCAGATTTATTACAATCAGAGATTAGGTTAAATCCCAATAATCTGGGACACGTGGCAGGAGAATAAATCAAATTTATTCGCAGACATCAGCAGATCATCATGAGGAAGATGTATTCCAATCAGCATTAATTACTAATGAGATTTAGGGTAATCTACACTTAATGGTCCAGATTCATTACACTCAAAACTAATGGCCCAGATTGACTAATCCACAGGCCGCCGCCACCTCCAAGAAGCAAACATTGCAACCCTAATGATCATACCCCATTCCTATAAATAGCAAGGTGCCATTCCCTTGTAAAGATATACATTCCCGGGCAATATATACAACGGAGAGAGCGCGACCGGAGAGACCCCTTTTCAAGATCAAAGAGCATTAGAATACTTGGAGAGAAAAAGTAGAGAGAGAACAAAGAGAGCATTTCTTCAATGTCGAGCAAATCTTCTGGAGCCAAGGCTGCATACCGATCGTCCAAGGAGTAAGGCAGGGCTGTCGTCGCCTTCCCGAGCCTCTATCGTCACCCCCCAGAATCTAAAATAAACAATTGTACTTAGTCTGCTGTACCTACGCTTTCGTCCCTAGGCTTTCGTCCCTAGGCTTTCTTTGTACAAGCAAGTTTGTATTATGAGTCTAAGTTCAGTCCTCCCATAAAACTGTTCTGTACTGTTACAATCAATGGCAAACATCCTCAGCAGTCAGAACAATGTCCAAATTACGTTTCCAGTCAATATAATTAGGTCCAGTAAGTTTGTTTTCTTTAAGAATCACCATAAGTGGACTGAAAGAACCCATTTTTGAAATCCTAAGAATCACATAAATAAAATTATGTAGGGCAAAAAAAACTTTTTGAATTAACTAAATATTGATTACCTCAAAACAATAATAAGAAATTCACCAACACCTTGAACACCATGAATTTAGCATGCCACGATAGTGTGGACGTATACAAATTCAACTTTGTTCAAGTAGATTTTCTTATTAATTTTACTATCATGTCAATATAACTTTATGACAAATAAAATTAATATGCTGGTCTTGCTCTGGTCATACAAATAATAGCAGTGACTCCGATGGGGAGGATACCATTATTTGTATCTAAGTATATACCATTACTTAATACTAAGTCCATTACCTTGTAATGAGTTCCTTCAGATGGAGAAGTGAACACATACTAGGTAACTTTCTACAATTATTCCTAAGGAAGTTTGTACTGGTGATCCATAATTATACTCATTCGATATGGAGGAAAGCGCTAAAGCCAACACGCAAGTATAATTACATCACCTACAAACCAGTAATAGAGACCATAGGATTTATACTAAATAAAAATTCTCTCCCACTTAGTTATTTAACAATGAGGGTTTTTCTACTAGTTGATATTATGTCCATGTTGTCCATTATTAATGTAGGCTTGGTTTTTCAAAAAAACAACCACACAATAATAAACATGCATAATCAGAAAAAGCAAAATGACAAAAATAAGACAAAATATCTAACTATTATGGTCATCTTTGCTGCTCCGTCCTCAACTATCCGAATCAAAAATCTGGTTTAGTTTTTTTTTTTAGGTTTCGGCTGTCGATTCCTTCATCAAAAATCATCTGTCTGCCTCTGGATTGCTTAAAACCATCATCTCGTCCGGCGTCAGAAATAGCCACCACCGCCATCACGATTGATTAAAAATAATTAAAATTACATCAATCCTATGCCTCCCGAAGGAGTTCACACATAATCTAGATTGAAAAATTAAATTAATAAGTACGATTAACCCTCGTGATTTTAATTATATCCACAACAACGACAACATCCATGACATGTCCGTGGTTTAAACAACACAATCAAAAAACATGCATTGGACCATAATAGTTGGATCTAAGATGCCTACAAAACCGAGTTAGAACAGATCTACATCTACCGACTATTACATAGTGCAGGTTTTATTGGACAACATGGACATATCAATCAATACGTAGATCCAAAGTGGCTCTGATACCAATTGATTGAATTGGTGATTCCGAGGACCCTTCCTTTGGTATGCGTATTGATCGATAGAAAGTTAAACAGATCTAATACGTGTTCTAACCCTTCATAGGCGGAAACTAGGGTTCACGAATTATACCTGCGGCAGAAAGGAGACAAGTAATTCCTGGCAATCTCGAGCGGATGACCCCAAGATCTTATGTACGTATTCCTTCCTCGAGTTGGACGTCGTGTGGGCGACGATCTCCCAACCTTTTCTTCTCCTTGGCAGCACTCTTTTTCTCTCCTTACGTGAATCACGAATTTAGAAACAGATTTCTGATCAGTAATCTGGCGGCCAGAGAATAGAGGATATATATAGGCTACTGCAGGGACCATGAGGAGAAATTAGGGTTAGGCCTCCTAACCGATCTAGATATCCCGTGTTCAGCCCGAACACACAATCCAGGCCCATTAACAACAGTTCGGTCCACTAATGAGTTATTGTTACACTACCTCCCTAATCCCAAATTATGTTTGTGGGCTCCTTTTATTATATGCTCGTTTGGCTCCCTATATTAAGATATCGTATGTCCGTCGGTCAAATTAAGTTACTGACAACTATATTGATTCGATATCTTTTATCCTTAAGTAGTACCGCTCAACTTTATTTGTCATGTCGGATATAATCCACCTGTAGGGTTTACATGACAATCCTTGTGAGCTCCTTAAGAGGACATCATCAACCCGATGTATCGGGACATGGATTACATTTATAATCAACAGCCCATCATACATACAATATTATTACCCAATTCATAGAGGTTGTTGATCCAAAATGAATCTCACTCTTTTATGTGTCAAAGTAATGCACACTGCATATACATGTCCATTATTATATCCGGATTAAGAGTACAAGCATCCATAATAACAGAGGTGTTTGTTCTCTTATGTAGTCAGTACAAAGAGAACAACCTCAAGTGGTCCTGTTCAATACACACAAAGTGTTCTAGTGTAAACCTATAGTCAAGATAGACTAATACAAGATTACACTACAACCTTTCCAATAGATTATCCAAGTCCATCTAGGTTGTGAACTATTTATATACTCCATAGGAAACTGATAATATGATCTTCTGTGTGACACCACATACCATATTATCTATAATATAGAATATCAGACATTTGTATTAACACTTGCAACAAATACAATATGCAAACATTTGCCCATATGATTCTCATTCAAAATTTAAGGAAATAAGGTTACTACAAAAGTGATGCTTTTAGTATATAACCCAAACATGAACGAGGTAGGAATGACAACTTTCCCCGTGCCGAACTACCGTTTCATTATTTGATGGGGTGGTTAATTTTACACCATCCCAATATGATGAGTCCGGGCTAAGAAGAAGACCACAGGGCCGGAGATGCATTCCTCCGTCATTTCCACCAGAGGAGCTGGTTGTATCTGGTGTTCCTGTTTGCAGGAAAGTTTTATCCCACCTTCAGGGGTGGGAGATCACCAAAGTTGGTTTCGTCTTTTTGTGTTTTGAGGCCAACGAAGACTTAACAAATTCGGGTAAAGATGCCACCACTCTGCCTCCATAGGGATTCTGCTGGTTGCAAAGTATCCGGCCGTCCCATCTGGTGTACCGGAATAGGAACCAGTGTTACCTGGAACCGTATTTGCTGAGCCATTTTGCATAAAAATTTGGCTATGCTCAGTTGATGTTGGAGAACCCAAGTATTAACCTGGGGTATACTGGAAGTTTGCTGGACAGTGTACGAGCTTGGCATTACTATAATGCCGGATGCACCGGAGCTCATTTTACGTTACCTGTCCAGAATCCACTGTCGCCAATTCTTTTTTCGGCCGCCAAATTTTACTGTGTTATGAATGTCGTGCCCCCCGGATATGATAGGGAGACCAGTCTAATTGCCGGCACCCCGTTAGCAGCGACCGGGAACATATTGGCGAAGGTTCGATCGTACCGTCCGCCAGAGGTAGGTTATCGAGGTACCCCTGCCGTATCTACGAGGGGTCTAGAAGAACCATCGGCCGATCAACCGAAAAGACGTGCTGATACAGAGGCTGGCTCTTCTGCGCCAAAGAGGCAGAAAAAAGCATTGTCACCGGCAGTGTTAACAGACTCAGCTCCAGTGGAGGTAAGGATATTCCCCATAGTCTGGTTAGCTTCAACATTTTTTGTGACATATGCTTTTTTTTGTAGGAGCCGCTAAAAAGGAGACCTCGTACTCCAAAATCGGGTGTTAGCATACCAAAGGAGGTGGCGGGCTCATCTGAAGAGCACATTCCGTCGATTGTGATGTCTCCCGTAGAGGAGAACCTGGACGATGTCGTTGCTGTGGAGATTCCAGTATCTCCAGATTATGTTGGAAGGGAAGCTGAGGTTGAAGCAGTTCCCGGGAGGGTTCAAGCTGCCGTAGGGGTCTCTGACATTGAGGACCCAGCCGATATAGGGCTTTCAGATGACAAAGTGGATTGGAGTTCATCGTCTTCAGAAGACGTTCCTCCAGAGATGAGTGAGCCTGTTGCAGGAGCAACAGACATGATTGAAGCAGAGGAGAGGGTTGATTCCCCTCCTTGTCATGATGAGGGGAGGTCAGCTGTATCGTTGTCGAGCCCTACTCCAGACTCAGTAGCGGAGGCTGAGGTGGCTGTCGACCGGGAGGTAGCGACAGATCCTATCCCCGCGGAAGGATTTGATGATGAAAATGAGACTCGTCCGCCGAGCCTGACTCGGGGAGTGCCGAGACAGGAAACAAGTGCTGGTCTCGCTGCTCTGCCAGAGGGGGAACATCCCGTACGGCATGCTGATAGTGTGTTGGGGACGGATGAGGTAGCCCCTGACGTTGGTGGTTCCTCCGAGCTTGAGAAGGGTAAGGGTTTGCTGGAACCCTCTGTTGCACCTTCTACTTGGGGTACGATATCGACGCCTCTCTCGGCTCCTTCTGTTCTTTTGGCTCCTCAGGCTAGTAGCAAAATTCAAGCCCCTGTTGAGGAAGAGTCCGTTGATACCGAGGTTTCTGCCTCACATATTGAAGCCGATGGGTCTTCTTTCTGTCCGCCGTCTAGAACAGCTCCTCCAACTCCTGCTATGACGTCGCAAGTGTTGGCGGATGCAGATGAGTATATGATGTTTATCATTGAGGCGGTGTATAAGATGCTGTAGAGGGGTGTATCGGCAGTCATGGATGCCAATGGGAGTTTTGTGATGACAAAATCCCTGGCACTCTCTCACATCAGTCTGATACGTTTCCACCAAGGCCATGATCATATGGCCGAGATTCTGGAGGCATCGGTGGATGAGCTGGACCAGCTGCTTTTCGAGTTTTAGTGTATCTAGCAAAATGATCTCTCCGCCCTGATAGACGCAGAAAAGGAGAAGTTGATCGCTGAAACTGAGTTATCTTATCAGGCCACCGTGGCTGTCTGGGAACGCGAGGTGGCCGAAACTGAGGCTACGGTGGAGAGGCTATCTCAGTTCGTATAAGAGAAGGTGGAGTTGAGAGTTGCGTTGGACGCTAGTATAGCGAAGGTTAATACCAAGATTTGCCTCCTTGAAGACCAGCGGGCCCAACTCTTATTAGATGCTGAGCCAGTACAGGCTGAACATGTAGCATCTAAGGAGGAGGAAGCAGCTTTCACCCGCCAAGCTCTTTCCCTGGATCAGCAGCGGCAACAGTTGGACGAGAAGCATGAGGATGACACTTCTCTTGAGGCCATAGAAATGATGCGTCAAGAAGCCGAACGCCGAGTCCTGGCGACCGCAGAGACTCGGGCGGCAGACTTGAAGCGTCGGATCGAAGAGCTTTTAGCCAATCCCGGTGATACTTAGGGATTGTAGCCTCTTTTTTTTATTATTTTGTGTAATTTGCAACTCCTGCTGGGGATGTATTTCATTACTTTTAAATAAAGAATGAAGAATTTTGTGATGTGTTCATTTTTGCTGTCATGAACTTGATGATTTGTGTGGACCTATTATCTTTTGTGTAATTTGGTTTTTAGGTACAGATAATAAGTTCGAGAGAACCAACATGTTTGCTCAGAGGTGATGTGGACGTGGCAAATATGGGGTTCAAATGATGGAATTTTCCTACTCAGAGGTGTCATGGACGTGGTAGAAATGACTCTGGAGGGATACGCGGAACTACTCAGAGATAATGTGGACATGGAAGTTCTGCGATCAATGTACGACAACACAGAGGTTGTCTGTACGGGATGTTTACTCAGAGGTAATGTGGATGTGGTAAACATGATGGGTAGCATAGTCTTACGGAGCGTAAGATTCTTCTTTGTAGGGCGTAGGGGAACAACTCAGAGGTAATATGGATGTGGTTGTCCTTCTACTGGAGGATAGAACGCCACGGAACAGCTGGGTTCCGGAAGCGTAAGATTTTATGGAAGGGAATTGTGCGTGAGCGTCGATGATTGGGTCCACAGACTCCCTGGTTGGGTGAAGATAGAAGTACATGTCTGAAGGATGTCAAGAGTAGTACTTCTTTAGGAACTTGCTGTTGATGGGCATCATGAACAAGTCTCCATTGGGTTTGGCGAGGCGGTAAGCACCGTTTGAGTATACCGTCTCTATGATGAAAGGTCCCTCCCACTTGGGCTCGAACTTTCCAGGTGGCTTATGAGTCAACACCATCGGCCTCCTGACTGCCAGAACCAGGTCGCCTACTTGGAAAGTCCTCTGCTTGACCTTCTTGTTGAAAGCCTGTGATATACAGGCTTGATAGAGTTCGATGCGCTGTTGAGCTAGGAGACATTTTTCGTCAAGTGCCTCCAATTCTCGCAGACGGTGACGTTGATTGTCTTCCTCTGTTAGTTGATTTATGGTAGCTACACGGAGTGAGGGTATCTGGATCTCGAGAGGCAGTACCGCTTCGCTCCCGTAGACCAAGGAGAATGGTGTGTTGCCCGTCGGGGTCCGTACCGTTGTGCTGTAGGCCCAAAGGCATTCGTCGAGCTTTTTGTCCCAGTCGCATTTGTTGGATGATATGACCTTTTTGAGTAGCCTGACGATAGTCTTGTTGAACGCCTCGGCCAATCAGTTTGCTGCCGGATTGTAGGCAGTTGACGCCACATTTTGAATACGATTCTTGTCACAAAATCTGCTAAAAACATGGCTGATGAATTGAGGACCGTTATCGTGGATAATCCTTCGAGGTACCCTAAAACGGTAGATGACATGGTGCTTGATGAAGCTGACCACCCTAGAACTCTTCACTTTCGCCATTGAACTGCTTCTGCCCATTTGGAGAAGTAGTCGGTGATGGCTAGGATGAAGCGGTGTCCCCTCGATGAAGGAGGCGTGATCGATCCTACAATATCCATGCCCCAATCTTCGAAGGGCCATGAGACGACCGTAGGATGTAGTGGTTCTGACGGTGTATGGATAAAGTCGGCGTGAAGCTGGCACGCACGGCACTTCTTAGCATAGTCGACAGCGTCGGCTGCCATGGTTGGCCAATAGTAGCCCATGTGTCGCAGTCGATCCTGTATCCTAGGTCCAGGTTGATGGGCTCCGTAAGATCCGTCGTGAGCTTTTTGAAGGGCTTCGGCCGCTTCTTCATCGAATAAACATCGAAGGGGAAGTCCATCATAGGAGCGTCGGTACAGCATTTTATTAGCTGTATCGTAATAGAATCGAAGGGAACGCCTCCTGACTGAGACGGCTTCTTTCGGGTCTTCTGGAAGAATTCAGTAGACAGCGAAGTCGATGAACGGGAATCTCCAGTCTCGGACATTGACACCAACATTTGTCGTCATGGTATAGGCCTTTTGCGAGCATAGGTTGTTTTTTGGACAGACCAAGTCTCGACCAACTACCGTAACATAGTGTTGAGTCCCGAGGGGTACTGCCAATGAGGCTGCTAGGCCAGCCAGAGTGTCAGCCTCCAAGTTTTGTAATCGAGGTATATGTTCAATGAAGAACTTGGTGAAGGTTGAAATAATGTTCAGCGCAACTTCATGGTAAGGAACCAAATCTTTATGGCGAACTTCATACTACCCTCTGATCTGGTTAACGACGAGTTTTGAGTCGCCATAGACATCCAAATAATCCACCCCTAGCTATTGTGCCAGCTGGAGTCCTATGATGAGAGCGTTGTACTCGGCAATATTGTTGGAGAACGGCTTCGAAAGGGAATAAGCACGCTTGATGACAAGATGATCGGGGGAGACCAAGACTACCCCCATTCTAGCGATAATTTGTCCTCTGGAGCATATTCTTGAAGCGCCATCGAAAAACATCCGCCAGACGGAGCTTTCTTCGATGACGTTTGATTCTTGGACCTCATCCGGGATGTCTTCATACAGTCTAGAGGACTCTGGGATGGGGTGTGCAGCTAAAAAGTCGGCCAGAGCCTGACCCTTGACGACTTTTTATGGAACGAACACCATGTTGTATGGCGTTAACAGGATCGCCCACGTAGCTAGCCAAGAATTCAATAATCCTGGCTTTGTCATGAGAACCCTGAGCGGATTGACTCAGTAGATGACGTGAATTATCTGGCCCGAGACATAATGCCGAGTCTTCTAGATGGCAAATACCAAAGCCAAACACTCCTTTTCAACGGAGTTGTACCGGTGTTCGGCCCCGATCAGTATTCTACTGAGATAGTAGATAGCTTGCTCATAGCCTGCATCGCTGTTCTGAGCGAGCAGAGTGCCAAAGGAATGATCCATGGCACGGACGTAGAGGAGAAATGGTTTGCCGACGACGGGTGCCACCAGGACTGGCAGGCTCGTCAAGTAAGCCTTGATATCGTCGAAAGCTTTTTGATATTCCTCTGTCCAGACGTAAGAGACTTCCTTCTTCATGAGATGGGTGAAGGGTTGATATTTTTTTGAAAGGTTTGCTATAAACCTCCGGATGTATGCCAGACGCCTCTGCAGGCCTCCAAGTTCTCGGAGGTTCTTCGGAGGGTCCATGTCAAGGATGGCTTTGGTCTTCTCGGGATCGACATGAATGCCTTTCGCCGTGATAATGAAGCCCAAGAACATTCCACTAGAAACCCCTAGGAAGGATTTAGCGGGGTTCATCTTGAGCTGATGCGCTCGCATGAGATTGAAGACTGTCTTAAGGTCTTGTAGGTGATCTCTTTTGAGACGGCTCTTGACTGCGATGTCATCAACATAGCATTCGACTGTCTTACAAAGATGCTGACGGAAGATGGGGCTCATAGCTCATTGGTATGTCGCACCAGCGTTCTTCAAGCCGAAGGGCATCACTGTGTAGCAGAAAAACCCCTTCGGAGTCCTAAATGATGTGTGTTTTGCATTATCAGGAAAGCAGTGTTGATACAGACACGTCATGGACGGGTATTCGAGCTACAACCAGATCAAGATGTTCCCCGATGACGTAAAATACACGTCATTTAGGACTCCGAAGGGGGTTTTGAGATCCCGGAAGTTGATACAGACTCGTATCTTTCCATTCTTCTTGGTGACAGGGAAGACGTTGGCCACCCAATCTGGGTGTTCTTCTTCATAAATAAATCTGTTGGTCAGGAGTTTGTCTACTTCCTGATCGATAGCGTTCATGATGTCAGGACAAAAACGTCGCTGTTGTTGTTTTATAGGCTTGGCATCAGGTAAGATGTTAAGCCAATGCATCGCAATCTGGGATCAAGTCCCGATATATCTTCGTAGCTTCAGGCGAAGACGTCGATATATTCTTTAGTCAGTTGGATTAAAGATTCTCGGTCTTCTCCTTTTAGGCTTTTCCTGATGAAAATGGATTTGGAAGAAGATCCATCCCCAAGGTAGATCTGTTCAACTTCGTCTTCGGTAGGGGTTTCGCGTAATTCAAAATGAGACTCCCACTGTTCTTCTAGGCGTTGAGCCCAGGGTTCTTCCTCGAAGAATTCTGGCATTTGGTCTTCGCCTTCATCTTCTTGAGATTGTGTAGATGTCATATTGGCTGATAGCACTTTCTTGAAAACTGATCCGATACTGGTATCGGAATCCAAAGTGGATGCTTTGGACGAATGAGAATGTTCTACTTCTTCTGCCTCCGAACTCTCTGGAGTTGACGACGGCGTGACATAGCCCACCCCCCGTCGAGTTCGATGATAGTAGTCCTGCGGCTTTCCTTTAGGTGTTGGGAGCCGGAGAGGAAGACGTCAACCCTTGCCGTAGTTCAGGACTTTGTTGCTTTTTAGATCGTACCCCATCTTTTGGATGAGGTACTTTGCCTTATCCGTGTATCGATAGACTTGTATTCTACCGGTATCTGGTTCTGGCTCGAGTGGCGGGAGGTCTTGATGACGCTCAACTTTGCCGAAGATGATGGATTCTTCGTCTCGATTCTGCGGTGGGACTACAAAACAGACCCCTTAGGACGGGACTACTCGATTTACATGATGGACGGTCATTATTTGTATTTACAACGACCGTAGAGCATTATCTAATGTATACATGGCATTCCAATGTGGAAGACTAGAATAATTAAAAGACGCTCTATTATTGATGAAACACGAGATTTTGTCCCGCGGCATTACATTGTCCAGAGAGGGTGCATCTATATCAGCATATATATATTCCCCTAGCTCTTCATCTGTGAGTACTGGGGTTGGATCGGGAGAATCCACCGCAGCTTTTATCTTGGCGTCCGAGAGGGCTATATGGGCATCCTTTGGCAGTTTGGATGATTGCGGAGGCTTGCCTTAAGACGCACCTTCAGAGGTGCCTCAACTGCGCCTTCAGTGGTTGTTGCCTTCCCCTGTAGTTTTGCCACAAGGGGAGACGATGTTTCAGGCGGCTTTCCCTTGAGCCGTATCTTCATGGGAGCTTCAGTAGATGTTCTACCTAGAGCAGTTGGTGCTTTTCCATGTAGCTTGATAGTCATAGGAGGCAGTATCTGAGGCGGTTTTCCCGTGAGTCGGATCTTCAAAGGAGCGTCGGAAATCATCTCTGGCTCCATGTTCGGCTCTGCCACTGTTTCTGCTTCATCATCAGCGTCGTTGGCTTTCCCTTCGTCGAGTGACTTCTATAGGGTAGCATCGGTGAAGTAGGCTTAGACTCCCTTGAAAGGGTCAATGTCTGCGAACTCTGTTCGGATGACGTCGTTGGTAGATACGTACTTCATACATTGGTGGAGTATAGATGGAACCACCATGTACTCATGCAGCCACGGACGACCCAGTAGGAGGTTGTAGTTGACGTCAACGTCCACGACATAGAAAGTCACCTCGGTTCTAAGGTTACCAATATGACACTTCAGTCGTATTTTGCCCAGCGGCTCGCTTTTGCTAGCATTGAAGCCACCGATTGTTGTGTTGGAAGGCGCCAGTAGGTACATTGGGATCCCCAGTGTTATGAGCAACGTCTTCAGGATGATACTGAGGGAAGACCCTGGATCGATCTGAATTCGCTTCACCTTGACGGAACCGACATACCCTGTATAATACAATGGCCTGTTGTGTTGGTTGTATTTGAGCAGCATGTCCTATTGGGTGAAGGTTATGTTGGGGATAACTTTATCCGTACAATGACAGTACGCACATGTAGTCGGAGTATCCTCAGGCTGCTTGACCTGACTGATGAAGGACTCAGCATCCTTCAGGGAATCACAGAGAGCTTCGCGAGTGTCCTTGGAAAGACAAAGGAGCTCAAACAGAGATAGGCGGGCAGGAGTACTGGCAAGTTGTGCCAGTATGTCGAAGTTATGGGGCTTGGCTAGCCCCGAAGCATTCTCCTTTCGCAGAGGCTTATCGAAATAGGCCTCTATATGCTTCTGCTTATTGGCTGCTGGAGGACTAGATGTGCCCTCTTCCTGGGCAGCAGGGATGGTGCAATGAGGCACCACCTCGACGGCAGCTTCGTCAGGTCGGGCGTTCTGATGTGAACGCGTCTGTACAGGAAGTGCCTCTTCCGCAGAGGAAGAGACCATGGGGCAAGACTTGATCTTCCTGCCCTTAGTTTTGGAGGCAAAGCGTACCTCTGGTTGAGTAACCTTGGAGATGAGATCAGGGTGAACCCATAAGACCTCTCCTCGAGATGTGGTGAGTGGGATGAGTCAACTCACGTTGTCATGAGTAGTTGGTAGATTGACCACCTCCATTGTCGCCTTTGGGATGGGGACGACGCCATCTTGTGTTGTGGTTGGCGGCAAGGTGCCAAATTGGATTGACACCAGGTTGGTCGAGACCGTTTTCTCCTCGTAGTCGACGGAGATAACATCCGTATTGATCATGCACTGGATGTAGTTTTTGAGGACGTAGCAGTCCTTAGTTGGATGTCCTACAAACCAATGGTAGTGACAGTACATCGGATTGTCCACTTTTCCAACCTCGTCGGGACGCTTCGGGTCCGGCAACTTGATCTTGTCACCCTGCTTCAGTATCTCGAAGAGTTGCAGGGTGTCTTCATCGTTGAAAGAATAAACCTCCTTTGGCCTTGGTGCAAGTGGAGGCTTTTTAGTAGGTACTGATGCACCTTTGGAGGCATTGACAGTCAACGCCTGTTTTCCCTTCGTCTCTCGTCCAGGGTTGTTGGCTGGAGGCCGTTTCCCCTTGTCCTCAAAGACAGGAAAACTAACTCCAAGAAGGTGAGCATTGGACGCCTTCTTTTCTGCTGCTTCGGCTTCCATGATCAAGGAACTACAGTCGGGAGGAGGAGTAGAGTTGAGCCAGAGTTTGATCGTAGGCAGCATGTTCATGCTACAGGAGGAGAGGAGTGCATATTCTGGCATGCCAGAGGGCAGTCTAAAGCAGGCCTGTCGGAAGCGTTCGATGAATACTCGAACTGTTTCCTTCTCCTTTTGGCGTATCTCTATGAGGGACACCATTGTCATGTCCTTCCCGTCGTCATAGAAATGGTCGAGGAAGAGACGCATCAAGTCGTCGAAGGAAGATATTGGGTTATCGGGGAGACTGCAGTTCCAGTCGTATGCCACTCTCTTCAGTGCCCGGACAAATATGCTTGTGAGCAGTGCGTCCTTCTTCGGGAGATGTCCCGTTTGAGACTGGAAGTACGTCAAATAGCGACGCAGAGAGTCCTTCCCGTCGTATGGCGTCAATGTTTGTAGTTTATACTTAGGAGGATAAACCACTTTGTTCCATTCGAGGGGATATGGTTAGGGGATCCCCATCTTTTGGCGCTCCTCTTGTCTGTTCTTAGACTCAAAGCGCTCGCGCAAGTCCCTGATCATCTCGACCACGTCTTCTGTGGAGCTGGGAGTCGGGGAAGTTGGTACCGCCTGGAGTTGAGCATTTGATGGCTCCGACATCCATGGTGCTTCGTGGCGATCTGTATCCAAGGATACCCGTTGAAGGGGTACACTTGATTCTCCATTGGCCCCTGGGTCAAGACCGGTAGAAGGCTCTCTGGCCAAAGCGGACCGTATTTCAAATACTGCTTGAGTCAGTGTTTTCATGGAGGCAGAGAGGGTTTTGAGTCCTCCCTCCAGGGTATCAATGCGCTGGATGAGGTCTGCTGGCGGCCCATCTGGCTCGGTATCACCCCCAGTCATGTTTACTGTCATGACACGGCTGGAGTCGGATGGATCAGTTGAGGCTTCGCTTTCGACCTCGCTCTCTTGTAGAAGAGAAACTTCCTCCGGAGCCTCGTCTTGGCTACCCCCAGCTATATTCTGGAGGACATCTTCGTCTTCAGGAGTATCCGCAAGGGCCTGATTACCCCCAGTTCTATCTTGGAGGACCTTTTCGTCTTCGAGAAGTAGATCCACAGGGGCTAGACTACCCCCAGCTACGTCCGGGAGGCTGACTTCGTCTCCAGGATGAAGATCCACCCCAGTTGTGCTCTGGAGGATATTTTCACCTTCAAAAGGAGGATCAACAAGGGCTTGACTACCCCCAGCTTCCTCCAAGATCTTCTTTCTCCTCCGAGTGTCTTCAAACACTCCGAAGGAAGGGACGGTTGTCTTGGTTTTCTTCGGCTGGCTCTTGGACGAGGACGAGGAATTGCCAGTCACATTTCGGATTGACGAGGAGTTAGAAATTATGTTGCATGAAGCAACCTTTAGTTATGGCTCCTCTTCCATTGACACCTTCTTCCCGAGGCAACGTTGGATGGATGTTGATGATTATACCCGCTGGAACACCGACTGTCTTGGTGGGACTATTGCCTTGCAACAGCAGTTGATGGTGACTACAGCACAGGTGTACCCTGTGAGGGGCGTATTGTGCTTGTCAATTGACTCTTCTGATTGGCGTTTGTGAGTTATCACGTTACGCAGATTATTGGAGGAGAGTGCCACCTTCCTACCCCTATCAGGCGCATGGCAATGCCAAGTGCCGGGGTGGTCAAGTAAATGCTGTGTCCCCTGATCCAACACCAAACAGGCGCTCAGATCAGTAGTGGGGGAACAACATTTACAGTGAGTTGAACAAACCTCAGACGCACAACCAGTGGAGGTGCGGGAGTTCAAGACCACAGGGTTTGCCTTGATCGACTTGGTTGCGAACGCAACAGATGTGCCCAAGTGAGACAAGGACTTTGAAGGTCGACTCATTTCTGGCACAGAAGCACCCGAGTCGACCTTATACAACTTACCATCAGCAGCGTGCATGATTGTGAGCTCATGCTTCTGGTTTGCTGCCGATATAGCACGTTTGAGACGCATAGCCTGTGCTGTCTTGGACTTCTTCGTACCAGCCCGCTGGGTGTATAGTAGTCAGAGTCCAAATTCTCCTCGCCACTACAACGAGTGAGTCTGTCAAAGACAGAGACCTACTGTAGGGCATCAGAGGTGATGCGCAGGGCATTAGCTGCGTCCCTGCTCCGTCGATGCATCTTCCACGCCTGAGAGGGTAATGGCTGGGGAATGTGGTCAGCCATATGTTTCCCTGAGAGATATGTTGTACCGGTGGGCGCATCTTGGCTGCTGAAGACGTCAGCAAGAAGGGAAGGCTGTATTGGAGCATCCCCTTCGGTGGTGGTGACAGAGGCGTCGACCTTGCGCACGCAGACTTGGCGAGTCTTCTTCGGCTTCGGCAGCCACTTCGAAGGACTCGTACTGCCTTCAGAGATGAACTCCTCATACGCCTGTTGATTGAGGCGTACGACCAGCGTCTTGTGGAAGGAGCCCACCTTCATGTCGTCGAATTGCGACACAGCTTTCTCGGAGGAGAAGAAAGAGGTCCCCAGCAGAGTCGCCAAATTGTTTGCCATTAAAATCTTTTGATTGCAAATTTCAATTATAAACAGAACAGTGTTACAATGTAGGACTTAGATGTAGTCCTAGGAGAACACTTTTGTTTATCTGGATCCCTTGTACCGATGGAGCGAGTGGTAAGTGTTGACTCTGTTGATGATCTGACGACGGTTCTCGGTTCACTGAAGGTCTGAGTTGTTCTGGGTGCTAGAGCTTGCCGAGAGGAAGAAGACGTTGAGTGTCTGTATCTGCCTCTCTGTGTGGGTGTTTTTTGGTTTTTAGGTCTGTCTCTGTGTGTGTTCGTGGATGTGGATGAAGGAAAAAATCCTTCTATTTATAACTTGTAGGCTGGCTGCTCATACGCGCATATGTAGGATGCTCCTGTTTGTGGGGATGCCACGTGGTGGTAGCTGATGGAGGCACATGGGCGATGCGCTCTGATTGAGGAGTTTAACCCTTCATGTTGCCTTTGTGGGCTGCGGTCGAGCTGACACGTAGCAATGGAGAGGATCTTTCAGTTGCTGAGATCTTGGGTGATTAGTACCCCTTTATAGGCTGAATCGAATCAAAGGACATATATTGTAGGTCCATGGCTCAAAGATCTCGAATTTGGTGGAGAGTGATCTGATAGGATGTGCCTGGGATTAGGCACATGAGGAGACTTTGGCTTGTAACCTTTAGGAGTCACGAACCAGTCTGGGCGCATGGCTTTCGAGGCGTATGTGAGGCTTTATTAGTGACTTGACTTCTGTCTTTAGGGATCAGAGAAAAGTCTGAGGCGCATGGCTTTTGAGGTGCATACAGAGTTTTGGGCGCATGGCTGCGGAGGCGCATGCGAATGGTTGGCGGCCACGTGGCTTGTAGCCGCCGAAGGAAAGTAATGATGATGCTGACGACGCTTCGTCTTCTGAAAAAACTGTCTGTTCAGTCCTCGGGGGACGTGCTGCCAACTCTGTCAGACTTCAGCATTTAATATTCTTGGCAGGTGATGGGCCTTTGAGTGGGCGCGTAGATCTGTGTTATACTAGGCGCTTGGGGACGCATGGGCACATCCTCATAAGGCACTTGGTGCTGATGGGTGCGTCTATATGATGCGCGGTCTGATCGGCGCATCTGCTTTGCATGACACGTCCTTATTGGTCCAACTGTTACGTTCTTCGAGTGCTTTAAATAGCCATTTTTGACTTGGCTGAATTTGAAGCCCCAGGTTCATCACCATTTAATGCAAATTCATTACACAGGATTCGAAGAGCCAGCCACTTGGCGCATGGGTTTGATTTGCCCAGCCTATAAATAGTAGCAAGGAGAGAGTTTGCTTCTCGTTCTCTCACGTCCTCCCGAAATGAACTTGTTTGCTCGAGCACATTCTGTTGAGGAGATGCTCCCGAGGGTGAAGATGCGACGCATTGTCTTCATTGATGCACTTGAAGGTGACTGTTACATCCAAAAGTCAGAGTCGAGGACTTCTGAGGCAGACGGAAGGTGCCTGTTGCATCCAAAGATCGGGATGCTCGAGCCTCGTCTCCGTAATGCTGGAAGAGCCGCAGATTGGAATTACGGTGCTCCGATCATCTTCCTTGGGGTTTGGGAGAGCTCCTCCTTCCGCTAGAGTGGGTGTTGCCCATTCTGGGTGTATTGAAAGCTGCTCCTTTAGCCGCGGGTCGATTGCGGTACTCTCCTCTTCCTTGGGTCTTCGAGAGCCCTTCCTCCAGCTAGAGGGTTGATTGTCCACCCTCGTTCTGCTCAATAAATGCTTTATTAGTCGAAGAATTTGATGGCACATATGCTGAGACTTCATTATGCGCCTGACTGAAAGGACGACACATAACTGAGCTGCTGAAGGGATGCACATAACTGAGCCGCTGAAGGGATGCACATAACTGAGCTGCTGAAGGGATGCGTCTGGTTGAAAGCGCATGGCGAGATGCGCCTGTTTGAGAGCGCATGGTGGTTGCTGTACCTGGCTGTAGACTTAGGATCTTTTCTTTGTAGAAATTCTCCTTTGTACAGCTATTTTTTAGACATGTAATAGACTTTTATATGAAATAAAAATCTTTTTTTAATGTCTATGCTTTTGCTATTTGCTGTGCCGAGTACGAGCTTTCTGGTGCATGTAATGTTAGGCGCATAGGATTTCTGGTCCTGAAATTCTATGCTTCTACACTAAGTTTTCTCAAAATTTGGTTTTCTTGGGTTTTGATCTCTCAAACTTCTTTGTTTTCAAGTTATGATTGTTCTATGTTGTAGAGAATTTGATTCCACCCAAAATGGACCTTTAAAAACCCAAATATAAATTTATTTTGAGTGATTTATGGACCTTGGAAGTTCATGGGTTCCATGGTTCTTCTTCCCGGGTTGGAGAAGAAGAATAGTGTGGGCGTATGGCATTTTATGAACCCACAGGGACTTTAGCCTTTGGCGCATAGCACTATATATGCACCAAAGCTCCCTGCCTTCAACAGTGTGGGCGCATGGCCTTATTATGCGACCATGACTTTTTACTTGCTTATGTGCATAACTTCAAGTATGTACTAAGGCATAGTGTCCCTTTGCTGTGGGCGCATAGCCCTTATTATGCGCCCACATAGCCAACATAGATGGCTCCTAACTTAGCTTCCCATGCCCCCTGCCTCACTCATGTGGGCGCATACATTTGGGCGCATGACACTCTCAGAACATTCATTTTTGGGTGCATGCTCTTCATGACACATCATGGTCCTTTGTGTGAATCGTGACTTTGTTTGTACTCATTACTTGACTAAGTCCTATAAGGTTATTTTCCATGTTGCACATATACTCTAAGCTTTGAACACGATCTTGGTATGACACGTACACTCTCTAACAACTTCTTGATAGTGGCCCGCCATGGTGCACTTACATGAACAAGACATGACATTATAACATTACATGATAACTCTTGATAGTGACCCATTGTGGTGCACTTCTGACAAGTAACTCAACATGATAATTCTTGATGGTGGTCCGTTGTGGCACACTCTTGACAAGTAATCTTGATAAGTAACATAACATGACATATAATCTTGACAAGTAACATGTAACTCTCGTCTTGACACCGTAGAAGATTTCTCTTGATTGTATCGGTACAAGCTACATGTCTCATCTTGCATCATGTCTAGGACATGAATTCCTAATTTCTACGGTCAGGGATTCATATTGAATCTGAGTAGAATAATAACTAGATTGATCAAGTAGTCCATGAAGAGATTTCCCAGCTACAGACAACCCTGTTATCTGGGCACTCTAATTGGACTTGTAGCCTGTCATCGAGTAGGGCACATTTCCAGTACACTGTCATGTGTTGCACCCCCAAGTCACCTAATCCAACTCTCTCAACTTACGACTGGATAACCTGGATTATGTCTGCAGGGCTTGTGGTTGATTGGAACATCTCGATGCATCTTGTTAGTAACTAAGCTTGTGATAACCCTAGTTAGTTAAAGTATCAAGCCGTACTCATTGCTTGGCCGTGATTGCTGGATGGAGTCCCGTCTAGTCTTGTCTAGGTAGGCTAGTACATGGTTATTTCAGTACGTTACTGTTATACTTTACTTTATCGATAATTGGTTAGAGACTAAGTACTGTTCAGGTGAAGGGTTACAACCCCGGTCCTTGTTTGGTTTACGGGTTGTAACTTGGTTACTGGAATAGTCCTTTAGTTATCTTATCGTTTATCACCTTGTTTCCTTTAATTCATGTCTTTCGTTATCATTATGTCTTTATATGGTAATATGCAGGTTTTAGTTCTTAAGTGAAGCCACCCTTGTGGCACTTGCTCTTTCTGGGCTCTGATCTAGCTGGTTTTGTATGGCCAAATTTTTGAGTAGCACCCGAGGATCTTCCAGCCATCCAGCCAGATGGTGAACACTAGACGCAGCCCTGGCAACGAGTGGGTTTTATTTTGCTCTCCCACCCTATTGTAAATTATTCCTTTGAGGCGTTTAGCCGCCAAGCAAGTGTTAGCTCGTGTTAAATTTACATTCATGTCTGCCTAAGGGCTGTAGCATGATGGACAAATCCTAGGGTTGATCATGTATGACTTAAACTCTTGATAGTCTTCGTATTTTGTATGACTAGCTTCATGATCATCTGAATATATAATGTATGGGATGCCTTACTTTGTATGTCTGATGATCTACCATCTTATTATATTTACTTGCTTGCTTGATATTGAGACACTAGGCTTGTTCTTGACCATTAGAGACTATTGGCTTGTAGTTAAACCCTCATACATCTAGACAGCCGTGACCGTATTGCGAGGTTGGATTCACTTCTATATACGTAGCTGGCAGTGTCTGTCCCCCGCTCTCCAGTATTCTGGTTCTGGGGCGTGACACTCACCACATGAAAAGCATAATTTAGGCACACCATGTATACAAAATGTAACCCTCTTTTCAGTACAGTCTATGGTTGTATTACATGTACCGAGCCAATCCATCCCCAGAATGTCGTCGTAGTCCTTAATATCTAGAACTATCACATCAAGACTGATCTTTTGACCACCTATACAGATGATTCCGTCTCCACAGACTAAATTTGCAAGTAGAGGCATGCCCGATGGTATATTAACAGTAAGATCGAGATCCAACAGTATTAGGGGAAATTTGTGCTCGACGGTGATGTCCGTCGATATAAAACTATGCGTGGCACCTGAATCAAATAATACACGAGCAGGTTTATTATTGAAATGCAGTATACCTGTCACCACTATGTCAGATGCGGATGCTTCGTCTCAAGTCATGGTATATACGCGTTCCTATACATTGGGGCGACGGTCATGGCCATTCTGTTGTGCGGTCTGTGGAGCCCGAGGCGCTTGGCCTCGGTTCTGTAGATATTGTTGGTGGTGCTGGTTCGGCTTCTCCAGACAGTTTTGTGCAATATGGTCCGTTCGGCCGCACCCGAAGCATGCTCCACTCTTCAATGGGCACTTGTTGGCCACGTGCCCCTCCTGATGGCAGAAATTACAGACTATTCGATCCTTTGCCTGGTTGTCGCCTCCGTTGCCGCATTTTTAATGCTTGTGCGTATTGTTGCCTCCCAAATTACTACGATGTTTATTATTAAAGTGAACAGCGCTAGTAGTAGCAGGATGATACTCGGACTCCAGACGGAGGGCATGGTTGAGTGCCTTGCCCACAGTTTTGTATTCAGGCACCGAAACATAGGCACGAATAGAGGAACGCAAGCCCACTACGAATCGTCGAGCTCGACTTACAGTTGTTGGTAGATATGCTCCAGCAAATTTGGCCAGTTTGTTGAATTCGGTCGTATACTGTCGTACTGTCATATTCTCTTGCCTCAACTACATAAATTTATTTTCTTTTTCCTGTCACACGACTGCAGAAAGATATTCAGTCTCGAACGCTTTTCTGAATATAGCCCATAAAATCGCTGCCGTCTCGTCTTAACGTCGAATTGCCCGCTTCTGTACGGCCTACCAATCATGCACGTTCATTCGAAATGGAGTTGAGCACACGGGACTTTCTTCGAGCCTTCGACACCCAGAAGTTCAAATTTCTTTTCCAGCTCCTCCAACCAGTCGATCGCCACGGACGGATCTTTTGTGCCGTTGAAGAAAGTGAGACAACTTTTCGTGAATTTTAACACGTCGAAGTTATAACTTCTCGGTGTCGTAGATGAGAGCACGGGCACCTGCGGTTCAGCTTCGTTGGATCGAACTGCAGGCTCGGTCACGACAGAAGTCATCGTTGAATTGTTGTTGGCCACAATCGATTGTATGATTTTTTGGAGTGTGTTCAGCTGCTGCTGCTACAACTTGAATTGAGCCTCAAACCGATTCTCGAATTATGTCTGACAAGCCTCCGCTTGCTAACGATGGAGCTCATTTTGGTGTTGCTGAATTTCGATCATCTGTAGCATCCATTGTATCGGGTCGCCGGAAGATCCGGCTACGGTAGGCGTCATCTCCGTTGGGTTGACGAAATGCTCGGGGGTGGAACCACTCGAGCCGCTGGAAGCGTTCGTCTCGTCCTCTGCCCGAGCTCCCGCAACTACAGGAAAAGAAAACTCTTATTAGTTTCAGAAAATGTCGTAGGTTCAGTGTACGGAACAACTCATCTCATCGATACGAGGTGAATAGTTTAAGACTAAAAACTTGACACTGGAGGCCAAGGACGTAAAGCCGTGCTATGATACCATTATGTCACGCCCCAATTTCGTCGAATAGATAGTCGTCCCCCGGGCATGATGCCGTGTGCGAACCTAATTTGCGATCGCATAAGGCATAGTCATAAGGTAATCCGAAACATGAGATCTAAGAGAGCAAGCAGACAAATTGAATCACACATTAACTAGAGAGAACTTTGATTTTTATTGATAATAGATATTATTTACAGACTCTAGTACAGGACTCTTGCCGCACGGGCTACAATATGACTCAATTACAAAAGAGTGTCGATGAGATAGCCGTTCCATATATTACACACATCCCTCAATTTACAACAGAGTATTCCAGTGACCTGGAATGGAGGGACGCTGAGCCATCTTTCTTGGACAGTTAAGAGTCTTCAAAAGTGGAGTTACAAAGAAAGTCTTCGACTCGCGGTCGAAGCTTCAAAATTACGAACATCGCCGAGCTAGTTGGCACGTCCTTCCTGATTCACGGGACCTACAAAGAGTGAGGATCAGTACGAGTACATGTACTGGTGAATGGCTATTAAAATTCAAGCTACGTATTTGATTCAAGCAGTTTTATAAACAAGTTAGCTAGCTATTTCTGTGATCTTTCTAACCATCCTGATCGATTTGCATGTTAACACGTTTTGAGGCAAGCATATGAAATTGTATATATTGAGCAGCTATCATATTCTTCCCGTGTCACGTGTATTAGTCAAACAGTGAAAGGGTATGAAGGTCACTGCAATGTCAAGCCATCACGGACTATAGCTGGGTTAGACGACGACCCTTTCGTAGCGGGTAGCGAGCCTTGTGTAAAAGTTCTCGAATAACCCACGCTGATGTAAGGCTGGCGCTTGCTATACACGTTCCTCCCCGACCGAATCGGTTCCTTGGCCTAGGCAACCGTTCGAGAAAACTACACCTTGTCGACAAGTTGTCCAATAACCGTTTTGTCGAGTCTTGAAAAATACTCTCTCTTTTCTAGAACCTTATCCTTTCTCTTTTATGTGCGAAACTTAGCCTTTCTTTTGAACTTAGTCGATTTACTCACTTAGCCATATCATTGTGATAAACGTTAATCGATTCATTCATTATTTTACATAGACGAAGTAGAATTGCATAAGAAAGCATGTTTTCCATTTTCAATATCGGCAGTTTGATAGCAAATGTTTCGTGAAGAATCTGCCATGATTTTCTTGATTCTACACTATGATGATAAGCATTTCATTTAACTTATTATTGATTTTGAAACAGAGGGACGAGGCAAAGGAGGTCAGCCACTTGCCTTAGACTTGCTTCTGGCGAGGGACTGGTTGGCTGCGCTGACGTCCCCTACGCGATCACCTACAATAGCATAAGCAACTGATTAGAACACTGTGTAATTCAAGGAATTTTGATAAGAATGCGAAGCTCAAAAACGCAAGTCATAAAAATCCATCGAAAATATTCATGAAAACGTATTCACGAAAATCATAGCCAAAGCTAAATCAAATGCGACATGAAAACCAGAGCAACGAGAGGTCTCTTCCGACTCAGCCGCGGAGCCAATCCTTAAGACGCAACCCGCTGAATATGGGACTTGGTTCAGAAGAAGCCATTCCATAATGGGGAATGGATCTTAATTCAACCATTCCCATTCGACCGATTCGGCCGATTTTGACCTATCGGTTCCGACCGAATCGATAGCGACAGTGTTCCTTTCTCGCGTACCCCATGGACGAAAACGGGGCAAGATGTAGGAACGGGACACTACAGAAAATCCTTGCAAAAAAAAACTACGGGATGATTGGAGTCCAACCCTGAAGAACCTCCACTAATGGAATAAAGAGAATACACCTTCTACAAGCTCCTCCCAATCCAACACGGATTACCACAACTCACTTGAAAGAAGAAAATTTAATTACGGACTCCGAAGAACAATAGATGTCAAAAAATTATTCGAAGCGATCTCTTCTTCACAATAGTCCTCAAGTCTCTCTCTCAAATATTGTACAACACTCTTATTTTTAGATATTTTTCTACTTCATCCATCACCCTTTTATAAGACCTTGGTAATCCATACATGGAAGGTCAATATATATGGAAACTTACAATATGCATCAATCATATATTTAATGAAAATTCAACCAGGGGCTGGTAATAATTGGAAGCCCAACTATATGGAATGCTACTATATGAAGGATCAAATCATAAATATATGATCAAAGTAATTATGGAAATCCAATCATATATTTCTTTAGCATATATGTTCCAAACTAGGATCCATGTACTCCTCGAGCTTCTCCGATACACGGATGACGTTCGTCGCACTCCGAGATATTTTTCACATAAGCTGGGAACCCCACACACTCCAACAAGAGCAAAAGGGTCCTTGCCGCTACGATTCGCATAGCCGTTGATCTCGCTACCCGTTCACGATAGCCTTATAAAAGCCTTCGTACTTTCGATGATGGCTGTAGATTTTGGTCGAAGCACGCTAGTTGGTATCCAGCACGTGTAACCAAGTCCCCTAGGCGAGCCTTCGTGCTCTACAATTTGTTCCAGCATCGATAGGCGAGTAGTTGGTCTTCTACCTTATTTTTCTATGCATTGAAATTCGAATTTGTAGGAAGAAGAACGAAAAGAAAACATGAGTAACAAAGAAAACAATTTCACAATTTCACATAACGTTAGTTCAGTAATATTAGTATCTTGTAGTTCCAACGAAATCAATGAATAGAGTTGTGGTCCACTAAATCAATATTCTTGTATATTATTATTCATGTTGGGGTCCTTCTTTCAACTAAAACCATTAGCATGCTGAGTCTCCCTTTCTATCTAGACATGAATAATAAATTTGGTAAAGTTTCATTAGCCCTTTCTTTTTCTTTATTTAGCATGCAACTCTTGATTGATATACACCTAACCTTAATGATAACACGTTGCTATAGTCCTTTTCTTTTCTTTATTTTAGCATGAAAGCCCTTGGTTGGTATATGTTAAAATCCAATCTAATATGTATGTAGATTAGAAGAAGAGGAAGAAGCTGTAAACTTGGGTTATAAACTGTTCTCGTAGGTTATTGTTGGTTCAAAGCATAATATAATCAGTTAAAGCATCCATGTATAAGCCCTATTAATTCCAAATAAAAGTTCTATCTTTGTGCCTATCTTTATGGTGGAGAAGCCTTTAAGATGCAAAATTTGTATGTAAAACCCTCAAACTTAGAATCAATTAGTTATTAGAAATTTTCTAACTTCTTAATTCAGGAACATTAACCCTATTATTTAATAGCTAGTTAATGAAGCAAGCCAACAGTTAGGGCTTGTACAAGTAATTAGCTTTAATTTTATGAATAGTAGTGAAGATAAAATATTATATGAATAGTTAGTAATGTTTATAGGAAATAGAATAATCTATTATTCATAAATAATTTATAACTATAGTATTCTCAAATATAAGGAGTTAAGTTTTCATACATAAATGAAAGCAGTAAATAAGGAAGCACGAGCATTTTTCATAAATAAATTTGAATAGGATTTTTTTTTGTATATTCTTGAATATTTATAGGTTTGGATCATAAATTCGTATCCGGAGCTCAACGAGAATTGGACTGTTTCACAGGCAAATATACCTTGCCTACTGTACAGTATTTTTATGCATTTTTCTATTATTGTCTCCTTTCGGTCATACTTAGTTACTGCTTCTCTTGTTCATGCTATTGCTATTTTTCTTACTTTACGTGCACGTACATTATTTTCTTTATCCGATATATCACTGATGTTCCATGTATAGATCATGATAGTGTTGCTTAGACCTGTGCCACATTCATTGGTGTGTCTTGACCCGTTCGTGTACTTTTCTTGAGTTGAATCGACTGGACACCGTGTATAGTTCATTGAGACAGAGAGGACAGTTACTGGGCAAGCAGGCTATATGATAGTATTTGTTGGCCAATAGTTCGGATGAGCTTCAGTTGTGTTGATGATTCAGTTGGTCGTTAGTTTCATGCTACGGTTGTGATAATCTGTTGGTCGTTATTCTTGGAGGAGAAGCGATTGTGATTATTCTGTTGGTCGTTAGTTTCGGCTGAGCTACGGTTGTCATGGTACCCCTGTCTGTTAGCCCAAGTGTTGAACATTATCCATGATGTTGCGTTGTTTTGTATTTTGTGTAGAAGTATAGTGTTCTATTTCTGTCATTTCATTTTTGTATGTTATACTATAGACGACATGTTTTAAGTATCTTGCTAATCCCTTGAGGACCTGGTGATCTCTCCAGGTTTAGCCGAGGTTGATTCAGGTGCAGACGAGCAGCTTTATTAGCCATCACTAGACCACGGTACCACTGCAATTGATGACGTAATTGATGCTTAGCGTAGCTTGGACTTAGTTATTTTCTTTCTTCTATTTTATTCTATTTTCGTCTACTAGTACTGGATTTGTCTACACCGGACGAGACTTGATTTTTTGATACTTGAAACTTCAGTTTTTATATTTTTCCTTATTATGCAGTTTTATTGAGACTCATTGATCTTAGTTGTATCTTTTTACTTTTGTGGATGAGATATAGATTGCCATGTTACTTTTGGATTTCTATGACTTAAGCATTTGACTTAGACAACGTTCTACCCTCGATATCGCGGCGTTGGCTGGCTTGCGCATGCACTCGCATCCCCAAAAACGGGTGATGGTCATGACATGTAGTTGTTTGCCATAAAAGTCAACAACAGGTATTACAGAACAATGGAATTGATTGCAAACTCGCTTGTACAAAGAAGAGCCTAGAAAGAAAGCCTAGGAAACAATCTAAGTACAATTGCTTAGTTTTGATTTTGGAGGGTGACGGTGGAGGCTCGGGAAAGTGCTATCAACTCTGCCTTACTACGTGGACTATCTGATGCAGTCTCTAGCTCATGAAGATATTACTTTTTTCTTGAAGGTTGCCAATCTTTTGCACGGGTGTGGCACCCTGCTATTTATAATAGGATGGATTTTGAGCCGCATAGACGGCTCGCGACCACGTGTCTGATTAGCACACCAAGACCAGCTCTTGGGCTGCCATCTGTCGGTTTGTTGGGATTTTGTTGCAGCAAATCTGGGTGGTTAAGGAATTGGTCAGATTGCCACGTGTTTTGTTGCGTATAGGATTCTCAGTCTTCGATCATGCGGGGTCGTATGAGAAGCATGCGGCCTGAATCACAATTACTCCCTTCTGCATGAAGTTCTGGAAATTTTGGGACTGCATAATCTGGGCCGTATAAGTGTCATGCGGCCTGGATGACACTCTTCTGGCCGCATGGTGGCGTACGGATCCTACTTTTGGACGACATCCCACGTCTTATCTTTCTTGTCGAAGTGTCAAAACTGTCATGTTTTGTCAGGACTTGTCAGCTTTATCAGTTGAACTGCTCCTCCTTGGTCGTATATTTTCTTTCTATAGTTGTTCGACGATGGGCCGCATATATCTTTGAATAGTCATGCGGCTTTCCTTCATGTGGACCTGTTTGACCCAGGGTACCTATGTTGCACCCCGACTCGAAATCACCTAAATCATCGTCCTCGTAGGGGGCACAATGTCGCATGAGCCTGGAGTTGCGTTCGTGCAAGGCAAGATGACAAGTTCTCAAATGGTTATCTTTGAATTGATTTTAGCAACGAAAGAAAAACAGAGTATACGAAACAATTCAATTTATTGATATTCAAAATGAGATTACAAAGGCTTTCGATAGCCCAACAATATATGCCAGATTTGGCTACAACACTCAGGTTCTCTCTTGCCCACAAAGGATTTCACCGTTCCATACATTATGCCTTCTATATCTCGGCCGCATCAATCCTGTTGCATGTCCGAGCGTCAATACGGTTGCACGCCTCAATACGCTTTGGCATTCCAAGCCTCAATGCGTTTAAGCGAAGCTCCGCCACGAGCAGACCAATCCCTGAACTGGCTAGCTAACTAGTGAGGGATTAGTACTTTCGTCCTCGTTGTACTGATCAAAGGCCCACTTAACAAATCGATATTTAGTATTGTATTGATTCATACAAACACACAATTTAGTTCTCTTTCTATGTTCTCCTTAGGATGAGTTCATGGCATATTCGAATACTGTAAGCATGTTATCATGGCAAGCATGTTATTCAATTCGCATAAGTAAACAGACGAGCAATCTCGTGTTTATTTCATGGCGCGACTTACCAACATCGACGCACTCGCCCTTGCACCAACGTAAGGTAAATATGCCTATCAGTTTTTCCTGTCATGTTATAAGTGCTATCTATGCAGATCTATATGTACGAGTGTACCTTGCACTTTCGACCCAGGATCCGTCCATGCAGGATATATGTATATCTTGCACTTCCAACCCATCGCCCTTAACTATATAAAGGTCACTAGCTTTTCGGGCTAGAATGGACTTATATTTATCGAATCGAATATGTAAGACGATGTTCACTCTGTTGCGGTTGCTAACCCAAATAATCAGAGGACCCCCGAAATACTCAAGTAAGTGGCTTATCACATTCACTAGAAGGTCGCTACCCGTCTAGATGAAGTGCACCAACAATACCAATTTTACCACAGTCCCTCCTAGGCCGAACGGTTCCAGCGCCATGGTGAACAACGTTCGAGGGAAGAATACACCCGTGCACGGGCAATACGTCCTTAAGTCCATTTGACCATGCAACGCATCTTATCTTTCATACAACCAAGCAAGTATGTCTTATAACTATTTAAATTGGCACAACGTCCCAATGTTGTCAATGAACGCCCCGAAGGCCACGAATATTTCGAAGGCACTATGTCGCATCGACAGTTATGCCACATTCGTGCCACAACTGTTCTCCTCGTCATAAAGACGCCATCTTTTGTAAGTATTGTGCAGCTATGCACATTCGCCGTCTTTCCTTGCTTCGTGCATTCAATGCATGCCTCGAAGCCATGTTTCCTTGTTCTACGCCTTTGTATTCAACACGTTATACTTATGTTCCATCCTTCTGACTCATGCAACTGAGGCACGCCTCGATAAGGTATTCAATGTTCTATCGCTCGCGCACTAATGCACTCGCACCGATATAGTCTTTCAATTGTCTAGCATGCTAACTCGTGCGCGGGGGCACGGAATGACTTATGCACTGGGGTACTCGTCGATACAGTTATCCCATGTTATTATGGTTTGCGTACCGAGGCGCTCGCCTTTGCGATATTCAATGTTCCATAATGACTCGTACATTTGCTTGTACGATTCATTTCAATTGTTCTATCTAGTGTTCGACATGCACTATGTTTATCTCTCTATCGAGCTACGCCCGTGGCGTTGATAGATTAACTCAGCATAAAATGATATATATTTTACTTAGACATGAAGGAGTAGAAAAGAGGGTCAATGTCCCCCCACCTTGAGTCGATATGCCATGTCGTTTCGTCGAGCCGATGCGGCTCGATTTCATAACTTCGTTGCACGGCCAACTCTCCTGACTTAGCCATTCGAGCACTTCGTGCTTTATTGAATTATACGTCCGATTTAGCTTACCGTGCCCAAGTCTAACCCCATTGCGAGGCGGAGATTTGGTTTCGCGGACCCCTTACTGAATAAGGCAGAATGCCAACCTCTAATATTTCAGCGTTAATGTATAGCCTGCACATGAAACCAACTAAAATTAATACTTGCATCGATTCGGACTTGCACCTTGGTCGATTTGATTTCTTAGAATCTTCGAGCCGTCTCAAGCACTTATCCTTCGGGTCAACGTAGCGCTTCGCATCGATTCAACTCGATGCATTCTTTGGGACAAGGCAACTCTTCGCATCGACTTAGTTTGATGCATTTCTCGGGACAACGTAACTCTTGTATCAATTCGCATCAATACACAATCAGATCAACGCTACACATCGAGTCCACGACTCAGCATAATGTACCGTGCGGAGCAGGGCATTACAACCTATACGGTAATTTGTAATCCGCATGAACTCCATATTTTTCATGTTTCTATAAGACCCCCTTCAAAGTTTCCAAATTGTAAATATGGAATACTTTGAATAAAAAGCATGAAAAATATGCTAAGCCGTAGGGAGTCTTCAAGTTGCAGGAAGTGGTTTTCGAACTGCAAAGAGATCTTGAGTCGTAGAGAAATATTGAGTCATAGGGACGCTTCGAGCCGCAGAGAGTCTGCCAGCTGTCACTGCTGTATTTAATTCTCCTGACTCGGTTGTGGATCTATTTTCGAGATGAAGCCAAAGGTTTACTGGGGATAAGGTTCCCAAACGTCGACTCTATCTTTAATGATCTCGAAAACCGAAGAGACGCTCGACGGTTACTAGGGATAAAGTCCCCAAACGTCGTCCCTATTTTTATTGATCTCGGGAATCGAAGAGTCTTTCTTCAGTAACTCTATAAATAGGAGTCATTTAGAGAGAGTCTTTCCTCTTTCACCTTCTCCTCCTTTGACTTCATTATATTGTCTGCCATGGCTCCAAAAGCTTAAAAGTCGATTGGTGCGGCGGCCAAAGGGGAGAGACTTGCTTCCCCGTTGAGAGCGGTAGACACTCCTTTCATTCATTTCGATGTGCCACCTTCTTCCAAGGATAAGGATGGTGAGCAGATGACGACTGAAATTTCATGCACGGGGCTATCTTATACTGTCTCTACTATAAACTTGGTCGATGTATGCCCTATCTCGTCTGGACCACATGTGTTCTATACGATAGGGCTGCACAGACTGAGTCGCATAACCGCTGCTTATTCGAACTTGAACTGGCTGAGTTCCTCAAGATGAATCTGTATGAACTTTTCACGACCGAGCCGCATAGGTGCCGCATGTGCACTTTATGATTGGGTCGCATTAATACTGTAAGATTGGGTCGTATGATCGTCCTGTGACTGATTGGGCCTCATGAGTTTTCATGACTGAGCCGCATGATATTAACTGAGCCATATAAATGCTGCATGAGTGCTTCAAGAAGCCGGCCTCATAACTGTGGACAGTATGAGTTCTGTTTTGGCTGGGCCGTCTAACTGGTTAGGCCGCATAACAGAGTTCTTTATTTTTATATGACTATCTTCTTTTCTTTTGATTTCTGTAGTATCCCTGTCGAAGGCTGAGACCATTACGCAGTAAGAGGTGCTGCCCCCTTCTATCAAACAAGAGTCACTGTTTGTTAAAGTTGAGGTGAAAGAAGAGCTGGTGTCCATCAGGGAGGGGATTGCTCTCAAGGAGGAGTCCAAGTCTGAGGGCAGTAGTATTGGGAGTTCTGACCCTCCTGTCCCTACCGAAGACTCCGGTCAGATAGATCTTTTGTATGCAAAATAGCTTGGGGAATGGTATATGCCTCAGCGCAGCTATGATCCTTGACTGTAGGGATCCATGGGCTACCATGTAATAGACATTCGTATCCGCTTTTGTACTTTCGTCTGTATATGGATGTAGCCTTCATTTTGCTTCTTTTGTATTCCTGTGAATATAACTGATTTTGAATAAACAGGGTATGCTCACCCTATTTTATTTATGGTATTTTGTGGTGCATGTACTAGAGGTCCTAATACAGCATTTATAAAGGACATCCCACTAGAGGATTTTTGTAGACCTATTATCCTTTTGTGCACGAGCAAATAGATTTGAATGATATTTTGTGGACCTACTACTCTTTGGTACACCGATGGTGTGAGTAATAGATTAGGATAATTTTTTGTTGACTTCTCATCATTTTTGTGTACTGGCGATGCGAGTACTAATAATAGGTGGAGAGGAAACCAACGTATTTACTCAGGTAATGAGGACGTGGTAAATATGGATCAAAATAAAGCCTTCCTACTCAGAGGTAATGAGGACATGTTAGGGGTAGGCATGATTGGGATACATAGAACAACTCAGAGGTGCTATCAACGTGGAAGTTCTATGCATTGGGTGATTTATTTGTGATGGACAGAAAAACAACTCAGAAGTAATATGGACATGGTTGCTTTTTTCCGTTGGCGAGTTTTGTGGACCTATTACCCTTTTTGTGCACCGACAGTACGAGCAATAGATTAGGATAAGTTGTATGGACCTATTACCCTTCTGCGTTCCGGTGGTGCGGGCAATAGATTTTGAGGCAAATTCTTGGTGGTAGAAAAGCTATGACCAGGGGGTACATAGATACGACCAAGATAATTCATTCGGAGTAATCAGAGAGTAAGTTCAGTGGTACCTGAGGGTACGTAACTCAACAATCTGGGAGATTTGAAGTCAGAGTATAAGTTCAGCGATACCTGCAGGTATATAACTCACAATCCGAGAGATCGTTGGATGGTGTCATTTAGACATAGTATTTCTTGAAGAACTTGCCGTTGATGGGCATCATGAGCAAGTCTCCATTTTGTTTTGCGAGACGGTACGCGTCGTTGGAGAATACGGTCTCGATGACGAACAGACCCTCCCACTTAGGCTGGAATTTGTCGGGGTTTTGTGAGTCATGACCATTGATTTGCGAATGGCCAAGACAAGATCGCCCACTTGGAATATCCTCTGCTTGACTTTCTTGTTGAAAGACCGAGAGATGCGTGCTTGGTAGAGCTTTATGCTTTGTTGAGCCTGTAAATGCTTATCATCTAATGCTTCTAACTTATGCAGCCATCGGCGGTAGTTATTGTCTGCCGTTAATCTGTAGGTGAGGGCCACTCGAAGTGAGGGGATCTCAGTTTCCAATGGGTGGACTGCCTCGCTCCCGTAGACCAGGGAGAATGGTGTATTTCCTGTAGCTGTCCGAATCGTCGTCCGATACGCCCATAGGCACTCACAAAGCTTTTTATTCCAGTCGCGTTTGTTTGCAGGCATGAACTTTTTGAGGAGCTTGATTATGCTTTTGTTGAATGTTTCATCCAGACCATTGGCCGAAAGGTTATATGCTGTCGAGGCCATGTTCTGGATCCGATTCTTATCACAAAATCGATAGAAAGCGTGGCTTGCGAACTGCGGACCATTCTCGTGGATAATCCTCCGGGACAGTCCAAAATGCTAGATGACGTGATGTTTTATGAAGCTAATCATGTTCGATGTCTTGACCTCTGCCAATAGAACAGCTTTCGCCCATTTAAAGAAGTAATCGGTGATTGCAAGTATGAACCGATGCCCTCTAGACGTCGGCCGGGTAATTAGCCCAATGACGTCCATTCTCCATGCTTCGAATGGCCAAGAGGCTACTGTCGGGTGCAAGAATTCAGATGGCAGATATATAAAATCTGTATGGATCTGGCAAGTGTAGAAGCATGGAAAATACTAAAGGAAATGATTCATGCAGCCAGGAAAGACCCATGCGGTTCAGAGAACTCATACGGCTCAGGGAATCATGCGGCATAAGGAGCTATGCGGCCCAAGGCATTCCATGTGGCTCAGAAGACACGTGGCCTGACAGTGCTCCCCCCCGACCCATGCTGCATTAATTGCTACGACGGCTGACCCCTCTGAAAAGTTGACAGCCCTGACACAAAAGCAGGTAATTATGACTCTGTCATAATGATGAATCTCTAGGGAAGAGGAAAGAAATCTCTGACACAATTCCCTGAGAGCCACAAAAATGCCACGTGGCCTTGTCACGTGGGCATTCGTATGCGGCTCGCTTCTCATGCGGCTCAAAATAAATCCTATGCGGCTCAGACTATAGAAGCCTCATGCGGCTCGAACAAAGGACTTCCTATGCGGCTCAGACCATGAAAGTCTCATGCGGCTCGGGCGAGCACTTCTCATGCGATTCAAGAGGATCATGTCTATGCGGCCCAGACGGATATATACCTATGCGGCCCACAAGGATTATCCCTCTGTGGTTAGAGGACTCAAGTGAGGGCTACTGCCCACGCAGCCCTGACACATGGGCTTAACCATATGCGGCTCACATTCATATGCGGCTCACTAGTCATGCGGCCCAGATCCCCCCAGCAGCTCCTAGGACACGTGTCCTAAGCCGATTAAATTCCTCATATTTGCTGCCATTAAAGATTGGGTCAAATTCCAATAAATCTGGAACACGTGGCAGAAGAATAAATCTAATTTATTCCAATCAGCATTAATTGCTCGTGGGATTTGGTGTAATCTACACCTAATGGCCCAGATTCATCATAATCAAGATAAATGCCCTAGATTAACCAATCCACATGCCGCCGCCATCTCCAAGCGCTAATCATTGGCCACCCTAATGATCGTATCCTACTATTATAAATAGCAAGGTGCCATTCCCTTGTAAAGATATACAATATCGAAGAGAAGAAGATATACAATTCGAGAGAGAAACATACGCATATACAGAGAGACTCCCCAATAGTCAGAGAAAAGAATACACAGAGAGAGAGAGAGAAGCCTGAAGAGCAACAGAGGAGCAAGAAGAGCATTTCTTCGTCAACGCCAACTATCTTTTCACAAGGAGCCAAGACTGCATACCGATCGTCCAAGGAGTAAGGCAGGGCTGCCGTCGCCTTTTCGAGCCTCTATCATCACCCCCAGAATCTAAAATAAAGAATTGTACTTAGACTGCTGTACCTAGGTTTTCGTCCCTCGACTTTCTTTGTGCAAGCGAGTTTGTAACGTGAAGTAAAAGTTCGGTCCTCCGATAATTGTTTTGTTCTTTTATATTTCATGGCAAACACGATGGCGACTCTGCTGGGGACTAACTTCTCCACGGCTGAGGAGTTGGTGATGCAATCGGATGCAGCCAAGCTTGGCTCTACTCAACAAAAGATGGTCGCCCGGTTCGACCAACAGGCGTTCGAAGAGATGCTCTCCGACAAAAGCACTGGCCCGGTCCAGAAGCGAGCCCGCACAAAGAAGGCTCGTAAGGAGTAGAGACCCCGATCCTTCGTTCCTGCTGAAGCTCTTGCAGAGACACCCTCTGTTGTTCAAGACGGCGAGCAAGATTCCCCTACGATCCCACTTCAGATCATAGACAAATCTGCTGTCCCCAAGTCCGGCAGAAGAAAATACTATGATGCTGGACTTGCAGGGGCAAAGAGAAACTCTATGAGATCTGAGCCGCATAAGGTTAGCAGCTGCAGGGAGAAAGCTCATGCGGCTACATCCTTCGGCCACAGGGAGAAAGCTCATGCGGCTACATCCTCCAGTCGCATGAAGAAAACTCATGCGGCCATACCTGTCAGCCGCATAGCTTATGCGGCTACAGTTGCCAATCACACGAATGAAACTCATGCGGTTGTGGGAGTCAATCGCTTGCAGAAAACCCATGCGGCCACAATTGCCAACCGCATGCGGCCAGACTGTACGGTCGTGACTCCTAGCCGCACAAAAACAATTCGTCCGACGGCAGAAGACAACCGTATGCAGACAGCCTGTACTGGTACCCAACTCTAGCTGCATAGCGTCCGTTTCACGCTTCTCGCAATCAGTCTTCGACCGTCTCTCATGCGGTCCCGACCCTGATGATTCTCTGGATGATAAGCCAGACTCTGTGGTACCCAACTTGGACTCCTCCTATTACGCACCCACAAGTGCTAAAAGGAGGAAGTCTAGGGACAGCACGAGCTCATCAAGCCCAATCAGCTGTTCCAACCTCTGACTATCGGGGCGTCCCGTTGACTATCACACGGGCCTCGGATTGAAAGTTGTATACAACCGCTCAAGTCCAGCCCCCGGCGGCAAACAGACAGAGTGGTTCCTCTGACCTACGAGAGGTGATCCTCCACAAACGCACGTAAAAAGAAGGAGCGTCGGCGTGCAAAGAATCCTCGCTTGGACATCATTGCACCCAAATCATCGTCAATTGTTGCTGCAACTAATGCGGCAGTGACGGAAGATCGGCCGTCCGTCTTCCACAGGCTACAACACCCGAACTCAGAAGATGAGGCACCTCTTGTTGTCTCCTGCAATTCCGCTCAGAAGGTCCCCGCCGAAGGGAGAGGGAAAAAGACAAGCATCTCCAGTCCCAAGATATCAACCACTACAGCTAAGAAACTGTCTTATAAACGGTTGTCCTCTACCGGTGTATTCCAACACCCCCGTTCAAAGATGAAATCTACCGCGATGGGAAATTCATCATCCACGTCGCTGGGGGTTGAGGGAACTGGGGGTAGCACTCCTCCGAACATCCGCAACAATCCGATATTTCAAGGAAGCCGAGCCCGGACAAACGACTCTCCCATCAGGTACAACAAATGCTGATGTCCCCGAGGACATCCGTAACTCTCAAGACGAAGCAAGCTCTGAAGCTGGGGATACCGTTCCCTCCGAGTCCGAGCCCGAAGAGAACATTCCCACCTATCCGGATGACTTTTCGGCGCATAGATACGACTCGGAGGGTGCATCCTCTACCGTTCCTTCCATCACTCCTCACGTAAGGACGGTTTTCATGACGGACAGCAATCAAGGTGGTTCCAATGATCGCCAGCGCATCGACAATCTCGAAGCCATACTACTTGCTCTAGTCAAGTTTGTAGACGAAATTAAAGTGGCCCTGCCAACTCTACAAGGAGGAACGCCCGGTCCAACAGGCACGGGCCCTGCGATCAATGTGGATTCGAACTCAGCGGCACCAAACCCGGGCAATAATCCTTCCGAAATAGCAGCCCCTACCGCGACAGATGAGACCCGAGAAGTAAAGAGGGAGGTCCAGGAGCTCCAAGCCATGTTCCATGCCCGATAAAATGCTCAAGATCTCAGAATACGGCAACCATACCCTGCTGAATGGAGGGATGTTCCATTTCTACCAAGATATAAGCCGTTCAATATCAACCCGTATGATGGCAAAACCTCAGCAAGTCGATACATCACTTACTTTGAGGTCACCACCGACCATCTGCCCCATGATGATGCGATCCTCACACGGTTATTCATCGAGGCATTGGAAGGAGTCGCTTTCGATTGGTACCACAATCTACCGGACAACTGCATCCACTCCTTTGCCGGCTTCAAGTGCCTGTTCTTGGAACGATTCTATGAAGTAGGACAGGACGTCACTATGTCCACTCTCATGGATGTCGTCCAAGGGGAGAAGGAGTTGACGAGGAACTACATCGAGCGGTTCCGCCAGACCGCCATGAAGCTGCCATCCAGAAATCCAGATTCCTCTTTGATTGAAATTTGCCAAAAGAGACTGCTTCCAACGATCAGTCTCTGGATGGGCGAAAGTCAATTCAAAGATTGGAAGGCGTTCATCATCAGCGCCACAAGCGCCGAAGAACGACTGAAGAAGGCTCGCCAACTGGGATTACACATCTCAGAAGGAGAAAACAAGGGCAAGCGTTCCAACAACGATAATGAGGGTAGCCCCTCCAACAATCGGGACAGCAAGGAAAAGCAGGCTATGGTGGCCGACATAGCCCAGAAGCCCGAGTCACAACCAGCAGACAAACAATGGCCCCAAATCGATTACTCCTTCGAAGACGGCCACGTCAAGCCTATCTTGGACATGCTCATACAAGGAGGTAGAATTAAGCTTCCTCCACCAAGGCGGGAGCCTCGACTGGCTGATTTGGAGAATCCAAAGTTCTGCCATTACCACCGTTATGTACACCATGCTACACACGACTGCTACCAACTAAAATGGTACATCCAAAGCCTCATCGATTCGAACGCTCTGGCCATCGACTTCGAAGAGGTAACCGTAGCAGCCAATATGGTGTCCGTACAATTTGGCAACTTTTCTTCGACGGAGACTCAAGACGGGGTGATCCCCGTCCCTCTAGCGACAATGGAAATTACCAATTTTCTACCTTCCCGAGATCAAGCTACTGGTCTGGTACCTCTCACTACCTCACGAGGGGAGATCATGTGGGTCCATCCAGACTTGGTGTCAGAAGTAACTCGGCCCACACCATCTCCCACCAACAGAAAGAAGAGTAGAAAAATCAGGACCTGCCACACAATCTCAGCAGACAACGAGGAAGCTACAGCTATCGTCACACGGTCCGGAGGGCAATCCTAACCTGTGGTTGACAGCCCAGCTGAGAATCATCAACCTACTACAACTGATGCTCCGGGACCGGCTCAGCCTTCGACGATCGACAAGCCTAGGCCGAAGGAGACTTGCTTCGACAAATCCCTCCGAAAGGACGCAGCCCAAGGGCTAGAGAGGCCCTATAACTTTGACATCTTAGCACAATTGGCTAACACTCCGGCCAAATTAACGCTATACGAACTCCTAAGGCTCTCCAAGGACGTTCGTGTTGCATTGAGCGAAGCACTACAAAATGCCGATGCTTATCTGGCTCAATCCAACCTCACCAGGGAGAACTCACCTGTGGATCTCCAAGACAGCGCCTGCACGGAAGCAATGCCCAACATCGTCTTCACTCCGCAGGACATGCTCATCAAAACCAACCTACATGATCGCCCGCTATACTACACGGGATACATCGGCGACGTAAAGATGGATCGGATGCACATTGACCCTGGCTCTTCCATAAGCATCATCCCGAAGGGTCTGCTATATCATCTCCGTATCCCAATGCATCGCCTGACACCTACAAGCACCGCCATCAGCAGTTTCAATTCGGGCAGGAGCTACCCTATTGGAAAGATTCGCTTAAAGTGTCAAATTGGCGACCTCCAATCCGAAGTCACCTGCTCGGTCATAGATGCAGACACTTCTCACAACATCCTCTTGGGGCTTCCATGGATACACGATTATATGATCGTGCCTTCCATGCTACACCAGTGTTTCAAATACGTCGACAAACACGGCTTCGTGAAGACAGAATTTACTGATATCGATCCCTTCAAAGGGGTCGAATCTTACTACTCGGACTCCTGCTTATACGAAAAGTCGAAGAGGCACCTTGATGAAGGAGACGAACAAACTCATACCGAAACAGCCACGGGATCAGAAGGACCCCTGACGATCCACCTCCAAGCTCGCAAACCGGGCAAGTCTGCACCCCTTACCGCCACTCTACGGAAGGACGCAATCAGCCTCTCAAGTGCAGGAGGAGCAAATGATAATCCGGCTGCCAAGGTCCGGCCAAATGCCGAGACCCACAACTGAGCCACTGACAATCAGGCTACCAAGAATCAGCCAACCACAAGCAGGGAAGCTCAACCCCTCGGATAGGCCCATGACGATACGCCTTCCCCGGAAGGGTCGTCACCCCGATGTAAAGTCTGACACTTCTAGCGAACCAGCCACTCCTCGCCCCACATCAAATGTCAAACTGGGGGTCGCTAGTCTGCCAACAACTCCACGCTCTGCTCCATCAACCGAACCACTGACAATCAAGCTTCCCAGGTTATCCTCTCAATCTTCGTTCACACAGGGGGTAGCCGAAGAGGAACCGGAGCTAGCCAAGTATGTGCCTGCCCACACTGATGTCCCCTTCGCTGATGATGTAATCCCCCTAGAAAAGATACCTTACTTCATCAATAAAGGGTTATCTTTGAACTACACTGAGCTCAATAAGCTATGTACAATGTATGCTATGGAACACGGTATAGGCGCTCACCTACACACACAGGTGACAAATATGTACACCGCGATCCAGCTTACTCCAGTAGAAGACGCTTACCGAATATTCGAGGGAGGAGACCATCCGATCATCTTCGTCGGACGAACAACCCGCATCCCCTCGCCATAGAAGAAGTCGACCTCGGGTCGGATGCTGGAAGACTGCCTCTGTATCTCTATAGCCCTCAATCTAAATATCTCATACAGAAACAGGGGTATGATCTAGAGATGACGCCAGGATTGAACTACGGCACTGGGCGACGATTACCTTTGAAGTCGCCAGCCCCGACGGGCAAACCATGGAACTACTATAACAAAACTCGATACGGGTTAGGGTATGTAATGCCTACTACGACCCCTTGAAAGTTCAGACGAAGAATGCGACTGGCAGTCACATTCAACCGGATCACCAACTTCCGACTCAGATACCAGCATCGAAGATGTATTCAGACAAGTCATGACAGTCAACATGGCATTCGCCGACGCTTACGAGGAAGACGAAGACATCCTCGAAATCCTCGAGCTTGAGCCATGGGCCCAACAATTGGACGCACAATGGGAAAAGCGGTTCGAACTGAGAGAACCTCCTACTGAAGATGAGGTCATACAAGTGGATCTCGGCAGCGAATCTTCTACAAAACCGATTTTCATCAGTCAAAGCCTAAGTGACGAAGAACGGGAGTCGCTGTTAGAACTTGTCAGAGAGTACATTGATGTGTTCGCCTGGAGCTATAAAGACATGCCAGGGTTAAATCCTGATATCGCTCTTCATAAACTCAACATACGGTCGGATGCAAAGCCAGTCAAGCAGCAACAGCGACGCTTCCGCCCGGGCATCATGGACGCGATCGAAGCCGAGGTCAACAAACTGATAGCCAGCGGCTTCATTCGTGAAGAGCAACACCCAGACTGGGTCGCCAATATAGTACCCGTCCTTAAGAAGAATGGAAAGATTCGAATCTGCATCGACTTTCGCAACCTGAACGAGGTGTGCCCCAAAGGTGAATTCCCCCTTCCTATCACAGACATCATGATCCACAATACTTGCGTCTTCGAACGCATGTCATTCATGGATGGCTTCTCGGGGTACAACCAGATCAAAATATCTCCTGACGATGAAAAGCATACATCATTCCGAACACCGATCGGCACGTACTGCTACACAGTCATGCCTTTCGGCTTAAAGAATGCTGGCGCCACATATCAAAGAGCCATAAGCATCATCTTTACAGACTACTTACGCAAGACGGTGGAGTGCTACGTTGACGATATAGCCGTTAAAAGCCGTAGCAAGGAAGACCATCTGCAGGATCTAAGGACGGTATTCGATCTAATACGAGCACACAATTTGAAGATGAACCCCACGAAGTCCTTTTTGGGCGTATCCAGCGGGAAGTTCTTAGGCTTCATCATCACTGCAAAGGGTATCCATGTAGATCCTGAGAAGACGAAAGCAATCATGGAGACGGGTCCCCCGAGAAATCTCCGCGAACTCAGAGGCCTTCAAGGAAGGCTAGCTTACATCAGAAGGTTCATTTCCAACCTCTCCGGGCGATGCCGACAATTCATGCACCTCATGAAGAAAGGAGTCTCATTCGTATGGGACGAGGAATGCCAGCGTGCTTTCGACAGCATCAAAGAATATTTATCAAATCCTCCGGTCTTAGTAGCCCCAGTCCCTGGAAAACCATTCCTGCTCTATGTACGAGCAATAGAACACTCCTTCGGTGCCCTGTTGGCACAAAACAACGATGCAGGCCACGAACAAGCCATATACTACCTCAGCCGAATGATGGTTGGACCCGAGCACCGATACACCGCTGTAGAGAAGGAATGCCTCGACTTGGTGTTCGCCATTCAGAAAACGCGACACTATGTCACTGGACAAACGATACATGTGATCTCACGGGTCAACCCTCTCAGAGTACTCATGACTAAACCAGGGGCACTCAGCTCTCGCCTCGCTACATGGGCAATATTGCTGTCCCCTTATCATATGATCTTCATCCCATAAAAGGCAGTCAAAGGTCAAGCCCTGGCAGACTTCTTAGCAGCCCATCCGGGTTCGGAGTCCTCCAGGATATACGAAGAGATTCCAGACGAGGTCGCCGACTCGCATACAACCTCTCACGAGGCTATATGGCGAATGTTCTTTGACGGTGCTTCCAGGACCGGACCTAAAGGCAATATAGTCGTCGGAGTCGGGGTAGTGCTGGTCTTCCCTTCCGAATTGGTGATCAACCGCGCCTATTTCCTCACAGAACCCTGCTCTAACAATGTGGCCGAGTATAACGCTCTGGTCATTGGCCTCCAACTTGCAAGAGAACTGGGGGTAGAATACCTTGAAGCATACGACAATTCCTAACTTATCGTCAATCAGATCCGAGGTTCGCACGAAGTCCGCCACGAAGACATGATCCCTTATCACCAAATAGCGATCGATATCATCTCGTCATTTGAGGGGTTCTTTATTGAGAACGTCCCCAGACTCCGAAATATTGAAGCCGATGCCCTAGCTGGTCTTGCCGCTTCCCTAGCAGTGCCGAATTATGATCGCCAATCAGTGGAAGTGATAGGCCATGAACTGGTCTGTCCTAAAAATAATATGCAATTCGTAGCAAGTTATTCCGTACAGACGATCGATGACGCCCCAGATTGGAGACAACCATTCATTGACTTCGTCGTCTACGACATCCTGCCTGAGAACCCAAAGGAAGCCACCTCCATCAGAAGGCGTTCTCTCAGATTCTTCTACGATACAGAGATGAAGATGTTGTATCGCCGTTCCTACGACGGATTATTACTTCGGTGTCTGTCAAACGCAGAAGCCAAAGAAGCAGTACGAGAAGCTCATGACGGTGTTTGCGGGGCCCACCAGCCTGGCCCAAAATTGCAGGACCGCCTTCGACGAATGGGCTACTATTGGCCCACGATGGTGGCAGATGGGATAGAATATGCTAGAAAATACAAAGCCTGCCAAGTCCACGCGGACTTCATTCACCAACCATCCGAATTTTTACATTCGACGGTGGCGTCCTGGCCATTCGAAGCATGGGGAATGGACATCATTGGTCCAATCTCCCCACCTTCCTCCAGAGGACATCGCTTCATACTCGCGATCACTGATTACTTCTCCAAATGGGCGGAAGCTGTCCCACTCGCAGAAGTCAAGACTTCAAACGTGATCAGCTTCCTTAAGCATCACGTCATCTACCGCTTTGGACTGCCCCGAAGAATCATCTATGATAATGGTCCACAGTTTGCAAGCCACGCATTCTATCGATTTTGCGATAAACACCGTATTCAGAATATCGCTTCGACTCCGTACAACCCGGCAGCAAACGGGTTAGCAGAGGCGTTCAACAAAACAATCATCAAACTCCTCAAGAAGTTCGTCTCCTCCAACAAGCGCGACTGGAACGAGAAACTCGGCGAATGCTTATGGGCTTATCGCACCACAGTTCGAACAGCCACTGGGAATACGCCATTCTTCTAGTGTACGGGAGTGAGGCAGTTCTCCCATTAGAGACTCAAATACCCTCACTTTGCGTCGTCCTCACTTATCAATTAACGATGAATGACAACTACCGACGTCGACTGCAAGAGTTAGAGGCCTTAGATGAAAAGCGCCTCCTAGCTCAGCAAAGGATCGAGCTATACCAAGCACGCATCTCAGGAGCCTTCAACAAGAAGGTCAAAATCAGAACATTTCAAGCGGGTAATCTTGTTCTGGCAGTGCGGAGGCCGATGGTCATGACTCACAAGACTGCCGGCAAGTTTCAGCCAAAATGGGAAGGTCCATTTCTCATCGAGGCCGTGTTCTCAAACGGTGCTTACCGCCTCGCCAAGCAGAACGGAGACTTGCTCATGTTGTCCGTCAATGGCAAGTTCCTGAAGAAATACTATGTTTAAACAATATTCTCTCGATCCTCGAGTCACGTACCCGCTGGTACCACAGAACTCGCTCCATGAATTTCCATATTATTGAGTCATGTATCCGCAGATACCACTGAACTCACCCTCATTGTTTGCCAGATCATTGAGTCACGTACCCGCTGGTACCGCTGAACTCACACTCGCTATTCTCCAGATTTCGAGTCACGTACCCTGCTGGTACCACTGAACTCACACTCACCATTCTCCAGATTTTCGAGTCACGTACCCGCTGGTACCACTGAACTCACACTCACCATTCTCCAGATTTCCGAGTCACGTACCCGCTGGTACCGCTGAGCTCACACGCACAATATTCTAGATTTTTGAGTCATGTACCCGCGTGTACCGCTAAACTCATGCCCTTCTTCCACAAAGATATCCCAAATTTCCAAGTCATGTACCCGCTGGTACCTCTGAACTTACACTTTGATTCCAACACTCATGGATTGTCGAGTTATGTGCCCACCGGTACCCCTGAACTTACATCCCGGTCACTCTTTTGAAAGAAAGTCATGTATAATCATACAGCTGAACTTTCTTCCTACAAGAGATCCTCCCTCATGATCTAATACCTGTACTCCCAGTGCACAACAAAGGTAACGGGTCCACAAATTTCCAAGACGGCCATGTCCTCATTACCTCAGAGTCGTTCCACCTCCGCCAAAAACAAATCACCCCCTACATAGAACTTCCATGTCCTCATTACCTCTGAGTTGTTCTATGTGCCCTCCTTCATTGAGCCCACTCCTGTCATGTCCTCATTACCTCTTAATGGGAAGGCTCCGTCGAAGAAACCTTCATACTTGCCATGTCCTTATTACCTCTGAGTAAGTATGATGACCCCCTTTCGACCTATTATCTGTACCCACAATCGGAGTACGCCAAGGGTAATAGGTCCACAAATGTCCTCTGTTGACCATCAATATCCTCTGTCGAGTTCACTCCTGCCATGTTCTCATTACCTCTGAGTAGGAAGACTCTACATTTAAGAAACCTTCCCACTTGCCATGTCCTCGTCACCTCTGAGCAAGTATATCGGCTCCCCTTCATCCTATTATCCGTGCCCTAAACCAGGGTACGCCAAGGCTAATAGGCACACAAAATACCTTCAGCTAAATTTCTCAGCACAAATCTATCACCCCATCAAGCCCCAGGAGCCCAGCTGCTCTACGGCATTCCTTTTTCTCAATACCAAGAGCACCCATGACCATTTCGCTATGGCTGCTTCAGGTACCCTGATCAAAACTTGTTACCTCTGCCTAAAACCAAGGTACGCCATGGGTAACAGGTCCATAAATATATTCCCTATACGGGGGTAAACATTGCCACAATATCACAAGCACAGCAAGCAATACAAATGAAAGGTAGAATTGAAAGTACTCTTTATTTGAAGGAAGAAAAAGCATTACATATTTTCGAGATTATGTCCCCTTCAGAAGGAAAGAAAACAGAAACAAAACAAGAAGAAAAAGCCGACTACATTTCAGCATCACTCAATTCTAGGAGACAATTTCTTACTGAGGTGGTCCTCCGTTCAATCCGTTGCTGAGCACGACGCTCGGCCTCCTGGAATAAACGCTCCTCATTGTCCAAACCCAAGAACGCTTGATAGTCATCTTCCAATTTCTTCAAGGCAGTCTCCAGGACAGTCGAAGCTTGAGTAACCCTATCAGCCTCCTGAACAATCAGTCCCCTGTCATTGCGGGTAGTCTCGAGTTCAGACTCCAAGAAAGCCAACTTCCTCTGAAGCACAAGGATCTGCTCCCGTGTCTCAGTAATCTCACGAGAGACAGACTCCTCCTGAGCCACAACATTTTCAGTCGCATAACTCAGTTGATCATACCGATCAGCTAAGTCACTGAGATCCTTCAGCGCGCTCGGTCTGGTCTTATCTCGAGCCGCTCTGGTCCTCTCTATAACAGCAATAAGGGAATCCTGCTCCTCGTTTATAATAGCAGGCAGATCAGCCTGTCGCAATTCTCGAAGCTCGGACACCAACTGATCAACCTCCAGCAATTTTGCCTCCAGAAGCGAAGCCATCCCTGCATCATCAGGAAGATCCCTAAGGATGTTTATTTGACCATGGGCACATTGTTGGGACAAGGTAAAATTGGTCCCTCTGTCTACAGCGGCCTCAATTCCCCTCTTCAAATGATGATAAAAACTGGCAACCACGTCCTGTAACGCATCACTCAGAACTTCAGCAGAGGAGGGCGTCAAGGGAAGCCGGAGCGGCAACGTCGGAGGAGTAACGCTAGAGTTCGCCACCGGAGGAACGGAGTCCGAGAAGAACGATGCATGAATAGCGGCCAACTCGTCTTCCGCCGCCTGGAGAGATTGGATGCTCGGCAGGGAAGAAAGGTCGACTCTCGAAGCCATCGGAACAGAGGATGATGCAAGGACCATCGTCCCCTGCCCCGACTGCCCCGAGAATTGGCCCGTGAAACTCGGGCCCTCAGAAGGCCCCTCAAGACGAGTCGGGCAGGGAGGAGGTACATCTCTTTCCACCGATGCCCCTTCGATTGGGGTTGCCTCAGCGACGTTCGTCCTCGGCACTGGAGGGACAGGACCTGAATGTCCAGAATAACAATCAATCGACGTAACATAAAGGACATGATGATAGAGTAGATAGGCTTCCTCATGGGTTAAGACTCGGCTAATCTTACCAGGGGAGGGGCATAAAGGCCACGGCTCATCCACAGCTGGTGTAGTCCCCTCACCCGCGATCCCCGAGTTAAACTCAGTCATATCCCCTGCCCCCGTCACCTGGAAGGAGGATACAGATTGATCTGCGTTCTCTTGAATAGGAGCGGGCTCATGGGAGTCCCCGTCATTCGGGGTCACCGCCTCGACATCCTGAAACTCTTTTTCTTCTCCCGACACCTAAAAGAGGGGACGAAGATAGACAGGATCGAAACTCAAAGAAAAGGAGGGAGAAGGGATCAAGAGCAGTTTTGTTACCTCTAATGCAGAGTCGACCTCTTCGCCACCCTCTTTTATGGCTAGCGGACGGTGCCTAGTCGCAACCAGCTTCCGGGATCGAGAAACACTGCCTATAGGAGAAACTTGCCTGCTACGCTTCGGAATGGGACCAGACGCAACAAGAGACTGATCCCTCAGCACCTCATCTGACAAAACATGCGACTGACCTACCTCTGCGCCTACCACTAGAAGGATAGAGTCATCTTCATTACGCTGGTTGCCTTTGCTACCCTCAGCAGCGAAACCCAAATCTGGCACTTCGGCTCTAACCTTTCTTTTCTTTGCCCCTTGAGAGCCTTCCTCCAGACCAGTGCCAACAATAAAACTGGTACCCGGGTTAAAACCAACTGGGGGCTTGTTCACCATGACATGATACAGAGCTGCCATGTGAAAGATCTCCACTGACTCCTTAATGGCAGGGACCGAGAAAATGGTACGGGTGTGGAACGAATCATAATATTGCCAAGCTCTGATACCATCAAGAAGACTACCCTCATAACCCAAGCAAGGACTGGGGCTGTCCAGACAAAGTTGGCTGTATCCAAACTGCCGGGCAAACCTGCTAGGCAGATAAGGCTCCAGAAAAACAGCATTGCGGTTACGGTACACTAGATGTGCGGGACGGATGTTACGCAACCATAAGAGCATCTGGCCATCCAGAAGCTGAGGGGAGGCGATACCGTCAATATATACAGCCTCTATGTTCCTGGCAGTAAAGCGAGGTACGGATACGAAGATATGATACTTATCTGCTTTCGCCAATGCCATCCGGCAAGTCCGCATGTTTTCACACTCCCAAGGCTCGTCACGATAGCAGAAGATAAATGCGTCATCATCAGTCACACCGTCTCCAGAACCCGGCCTCATCAAAGACGGGTAATGTATCAGCAGCCACCCCATCAAATAGTGATAGGGCAACTCAGTTCGTTCAAAATCCTTGGTCACGTCACGAGCAATGATTTTGGATATGAAAGTACGTAGGCCACGGTGTATGCTGCACACCATGGCCAGGAGGAGAGCTAGCCTGATTCGTAAAACCAACTTCACAGCCGAAAGGATGAAGTTACAACTAATTCTCTCAATGGGACCGGCTCCTCCCGAGACTACACAATTTCGTAGCCAAATCATCAAAAATCCTGCCAGAAGCGCTTTCTTAGACAGTTCCTGAGTATCCTGGTAAAAGTAATCAAAAGTACCAGTCTGGTTCCCGAATCCGTCGCTGGTGGTGGCCACTCCCTTAGCCGACGACACCGAGTCCTCAACCGCTTCTCGAGGTCGAGGGCGACGAGAGGTGACTCTACCTAAGGCATCTGTCGAGAAGAAATAGTGCACCCAATCTCTGGTGAAGGAAGCATTCCCTTCCAGGTTATTATCCTTTCGAGTCATCTGATAACATGCGTTATAATGGCACAATATCTCCTGGTAAAGGGTCGCAAAGCCAAGATACCGTCGTTCCAGATCTTCGAGTTCCTCATTAGTGGGAGTATACGCTTCAAATGCTTCGTCCACCCAAGGAAGCTTGGAGACCACGTGTATCTCATGGAGCGCGAGTCCCATCTCCCCCACAGGTGCGTAAAAGGTCCCCGTACGGCAATTATACATTTCCAGCAAAGACATGAGCAGCTTCTTGTTTATGGACAAGCCATGACTGGTACCTCGGATAGCATGGTACAAACCAATCTCGCACAAAAAGGCCTCATACTTCTGCAAGATCCAAGTAGACAAATTGATCCACGAAGGAACAGAGTGCACCCAACCAGGGAACGTCAACCGACCAACGGAATAGGAGCCTTTCCGAGCAAGCTGATTTATGAAAGTGTTGGCGGTAGAAAACAAGAAATTAGGGCCCGCCACATTCAGAAAAGAACCTGGGACCAACCCCGTCACAGAACAACTAGTGTGCACTTTCCCGGCAATCACGGACTTCAGATTGTTATTATAATGGATGTTTCCCACAAACATCCCACCTCTGGTAGGGGTTAAAGTCTCCCCCATCTTCCGATCTAACGGGAGCATATTAAACCAAGATAACGGGAAGTGTCGCTCCATTTGGGGGATACAAATCGCCATCCCGTTAGAAACAAAGTTCCAGTCCTCCGACACCTCCAGGACATGATCGTTCTCCACGGTCAAGGCATCCCCAAAAAAGAACACAGGCTTCAAATACTCCCCTTTAAATTTCTCGGAGTTCATCATAGCATTAAGGAAGTGAAAAGACTGATTCTTGATGGCATTCAATCTAACCGTAGGCTCATCGCTCGGAAACTGGTCAGCCATATACTGGACAATATGGTCATACCTGTAGCCGAGAGCGGCTTGAGCGCTACCCACCAAGAGTTCTCCAGCGACGTTAACCGGCAGGTTCACTAAAGAACAAACAGAAAAAAGTAAGTTAAACGGAGGGATACAACAAGAGAGAGAGCCGATTGGGTGCTCTCAAACCCCATTCGGCTCAAGAAGATATCCATGCGGCCCCATGAAGCTCTCAGAAATCTCATGCGGCTCCGTACAATAAAAAGTCTATGCGGTTTAGCGTCACTTATACGGCTTCGCCAGCAAGGCACGCATATAGACACGGTAGTTCTCTTATGCGGCTCGCAGCTCAGCCATAGGGCGAACATACGATTTACAAAGGCTCGTGCATAAAGTATGCGACGTAGCCATGGCGGTTGGGGTTCTTTAACTCATGCATTGTCCTTACCAGTAACGGGGGGGGGTGAACGTCAGGATGAACATCAGGTACGGCGATGGAGGAGTAGCACCCGCAGCCGAGGTGGAAGTGGAGGCTGCCTTCTTGCCCTTTACTGCCACGGTCTTCTTGGAAGCCATTAATTATCAAAAGAGGAGGAGGGCAATCGAGATAGGGAAGGTCTGAGGAAGGGGAAGGAAAATAAAGAAGTCTTCTCTCTCTTCAAACTCTTCCTATTTATAGGAAGACGGGAGAAGGAGGACACGTGGGCCAATGACCGACTCATGAAGAGCGCAACCGACTCCTTGGGTTTCGTCTCCAAGATTCACCCAAGGTGTCAAATTCGAAAGATTTAATAAGTTGACTCTTGGGATTCACTCCTACAAAGACGGCGCTGAAATGAATCTGAGGCAATTAAAGACCCACACGCGTGGCAGGAAGCTATGCGGCTGAATAGTCTCCTGCGGCTGAGCCATTTATGCGGCTGAATAATTCATGCGGCCGAGACTTCTATGCGGTCAGAATTCCATATGCGGCTAGAGGAACATGGCCATGCTTCTTATTCAAAGTATTTCAATTTTACAAATTGAAAACTTTGAAGGGGGTCCTGTAGAAGCATGGAAAATACTAAAAGAAATGATTCATGCGGCTAGGAAAGACCCATGCGGTTCAGAGAACTCATGTGGCACAGGGAATCATGCGGCATAAGGAGCTATGCGGCCCAAGGCATTCCGTAAGGCTCAGAAGACACGTGGCCTGACAGTGCTTCCTTCCGACCCATGCTGCATTAATTGCTACGACGGCTGACCCCTCTGAAAAGTTGACAGCCCTAACACAAAAGCAGGTAATTATGACTCTGTCATAATGATGAATCTCTAGGGAAGAGGAAAGAAATCTCTGACACAAATTCCCTGAGAGCCACAAAAATGCCACGTGGCTTTGCCACGTGGGCATTCGTATGCGGCTCGCTTCTCATGCGGCTCAGAATAAATCCTATGCGGCTCAGACTATAGAAGCCTCATGCGGCTCGAACAAAGGACTTCCTATGCGGCTCAGACCATAAAAGTCTTATGCGGCTCGGGCGAGGACTTCTCATACGGTTCAAGAGGATCATGTCTATGCGGCCCAGACGGATATATACCTATGCGGCCAACAAGGATTATCCCTCTGTGGTTAGAGGACTCAAGTGAGGGTCACTGCCCACGCAGCCCTGACACGTGGGTTTAACCATATGCGGCTCACATTCATATGCGGCTCACATACATGTACGGCTCACTAGTCATGTGGCCCAGATTCCTCCAGCAGCTCCTAGGACACGTGTCCTAAGCCGAATAAATATCTCATATTTGCTGCCATTAAAAATTTGGTCAAATCCCAATAAATCTGGGACATGTGGCAGAAGAATAAATCTAATTTATTTGCAGATATCAGAAGATCAGTATAAGGAAGATTTATTCCAATCAGCATTAATTGCTCATGGGATTTGGTGTAATCTATACCTAATGGCCCAGATTCATCATAATCAAGATAAATGGCCTAGATTAACCAATCCACAGGCCGCCGCCATCTCCAAGAGGTAATCATTGGCAACACTAATGATCGGATCCCACTATTATAAATAGCAAGGTGCCATTCCCTTGTAAAGATATACAATATCGAAGAGAAGAAGATATACAATTCCAGAGAGAAAAATACGCATATACAGAGAGACTCCCCAATAGTCAGAGAAAAGAATACACAGAGAGAGAGAGAAGCCTGAAGAGCAACAGAGGAGCAAGAGGAGCATTTCTTCGTCAACGCCAACCATCTTTCACATGGAGCCAAGACTGCATACCGATCGTCCAAGGAGTAAGGCAGGGCTACCGTCGCCTTCCCGAGCCTCTATCGTCACCCCCCAGAATCTAAAATAAACAATTGTACTTAGACTGCTGTACCTAGGTTTTCGTCCCTAGGCTTTCTTTGTACAAGCGAGTTTGTAACGTGAAGTAAAAGTCCGGTCCTCTGATAATTGTTCTGTTCTTTTATATTTCATGGCAAACAGCAAGCCTTGCACTTTTTTGTATAATCAACTGCATCTGTGACCATTGTGGTCCTGTAATAACCCATCCGGCGAAGGCAATCTTGTAATTTTGCCCAGGTTGGTGAGCCCCACAAGTACCTTTATGATCCTCACGCAGGACTTCTTTGGCTTCTGCACTTACGTGCATCTTAGTAGTAGACAATCATAGGATCACCGATATAATATTTTCGTATCTGTATCGTAGAAAAATCTGAGGGAGCGTCTTCTGATTGAGGTAGCTTCCTTCACATTCTCTGGCAGAATTCCATAGACCGCAAAGTCGTTGAGCAGGCGTCTCCAGTCTTGTATGTCGTTGGTTATCTGGGTAGAGCAACTCATACCCAGTCGAAGATTGTTCTTAAGGCAGACCAGTTCATGGCCTATTACGTCG